>CAUYON010089926.1:0-23755 GCA_963573935.1 Arctocebus calabarensis | reverse complement strand
CTGCTCACAGCAACCTCCAGCTCTTGAGCTTAAGCGATTCTCTTGCCTCAGCCTCCCTAGTAGCTGGGACTACAGGCGCCTGCCACAGCCCCCGGCTACTTTTTTGTTTTGCAGTTCGGCGGAGGCCTGGCTTGAACCCGCCACCTTCGGTATATGGGGCCGGCGCCCTACTCGCTGAGCCACAGGAGCCGCCCTGGAATATTCTTATGTATCTTATCCAAACCTCCATAATTTTAGGCCCACAAACATACATAAATGGTTACACAAATAGATATAAGTGGTCCATCAGATTATGTTATATATGTACTTGTTAGGCGTATCTATGAATTACACATGATCTGGTATATATCTAATTGTTTCTTTAAATGGGTACATAATCATTTTGTGGATGTCCTGTAATTAATAATTTTCCTAATTGGCAAGTACTTAATATAATTTCCTTTTGATCACCACTACAAATAATTTCTTAACAAATATTTCTATTCATATACCTTTAAGTATTAGTGCTTTTACTTTGTTGGGCATATTCTGAGAAATGGACTTGCTAGACTGAAAGAATGATTATTTTGATTTTGATTTTGAATAGATTTTGCCACAGTACTGATAAATATGTTTTCTATAGCCTTTTTGAAAAACTGTAATGACAATCAGTATCATTAGTTCTGTATGCTTTGTCAGTTTAGCAGATATAAAGGAATAATTCATCATTGCCTCAGTTTCTTTCCCACTTCCAAAATTGTTGAACTTCTTTTCATGATACAGACGAGTTGGACTTGATTTTCTAACATTTTTAATATTAAACCATCTTGCATTATATTCATTTCAAATTATTTCATCTTAGTTTAGTAGAACCTGTGTAAGTTGACCACTGAGGGACTGTAACAAATTGGTCAACATATGGAGGTGGTTAACATAAGGAACTAGGCCTACTATACTGATACCTACATATGCATGTCTGGTCTTTGAAAATTTGGTCAACTTAAGGAGGTTGCCACTGTAGGGAGGTGGTTAACTATAGAGGTTCTACTATATTATATTCTCTTTTCCTTCATGATTTCCATCTTTCTTTTTTTAATTTTTGTATAAAATTTAATATATTTCTTTTACTTGATATTTTAGGCCAATATGTGAAGAGAACATACTACTACTTTTTTTAAGTAAAGTTAGCAGTGGTTCTCAAATGAATTTATCTTGCCCCACAAAAACTCTTCTATCTGAAACCCTCTTTAACTCAACTCTTATTTCTTAAAGGGGTTAGAAATGGGAGATACCAGGAAACAACAGGATTTCTATGCTACTTTATAAAGAAATATTCAGCTTTTTTTTTTAATCCTCTAAGGAACCTAAAAGGAAGGATATCTGTGAAGTGGGAAAGTTTTAAACCGTTAGATAATAAATTCAAAGTGTCCAAATGAGAGTCAGTAATCCATTGCTAACAATGAAGAGTGGTAGCTTGACTAGATTTAAAACAAATATTGGAAACTTAACTCCATAAATAAAAACTAGAACTTTGGTTGTCTTTGGCAAGATGTATTGGGTGGCTAGAGGACAGATGGGAAAGACATGTTTTATGGTAAATCCTCTAGTACTTTTGATTTTTTTAAATACTGTGCCTATTTTTTTAAGCATCCTTTATTAGCTTTTTTAGTCAAAGAAAAATGTGTTTAAATTTAAAATAAGTAAGTCTTATATCTAGACATGGGGTTCTACACTTTTATGTGTCTTATTAAAAAGTTTACCGGGTTTCTCAGCCTCAGCACTATTGACATTTAGGACTAGATTATTCTTTATTGCTATTCTTTGTTGTTCAAGGATTGTTCTTATATTGTAGGATATTCAGCATCATCCTTGGCTTCTGTCCACTAGAAGCCAATAGTAACTTCTCAGTTCCTTTGTGACAACCAAAAATGTCTCCAGATACTACCAGATACACCTGGGTGGGGGGATGAGGGCGCAAACTCACCCCAAAATGAGAACTATTTTGAGTTAACATACCCCAGCTTGAAAAATATTGATTATTAGAACTGTACTAGTCTTCGTACAGTAGTGTTAATATTTAAATACTTCTTTAGAATTGAATTGTGTTGCATTTTAGGGGGGAAATATAACTAGCATTTTAAGATTAAAGTTGACCCCAAGGTCACCTGGTAAGTTAGTGGTAAAGTTAGAATTCAAATTCCTGATACTCTATCTTGTGCTTTTCCCTTCATACCTTAAAAACATTCTTTTCTAATAAATTTTTCTAAATAAGACTTTACATAAATAATACCCTACTTCAAATACATAAAGCTGCATATAATTTCTTTTCAGGTTTTGTATATTCATAAAGCATTCATTTTATTTTTAACAGACTCAAAATGATTTCATGGTTATCTGCAATGTTGCAAAAATCTTAGAGCTAGTTGTACCACTGATGGAGCATCCAAGTGAAACTTTCCTTGCCACTATTGAAGAAGATCTAATGAAGCTTATCATCAAATATGGCATGACTGTAAGCATCAGTTTACCATTTCTATATTGATATATAATTTGAAAATAACTTGTAAAATATTGTGCATCAGAATTAACTTCCTATATATTATACTTTTAGGTAAAAATTTGTGAGAAGCTAAATTTTTAAAATAGTGTATTTTTACCTTTAACTTTTATGTAAATGGTGACATTTTCTATATCTTTTAGGTAGTGCAACATTGTGTGAGCTGTCTTGGGGCTGTTGTAAATAAAGTGACACAAAATTTTAAATTTGTATGGGCCTGTTTCAATAGATACTATGGTAAGTTCAATGCCTTATTTTTAAAATTGTTCTGCCAGGTCCTGCAATATATCCAGCTCATTTTAAACAAATGTGATAAAAGGCTAGAATCAAGGAAACTCTTTAAGAGGGTGTGATTGTCATTCATGAGCCATTCTCAGAAGTAATGTTTTCTAGAGAATCTTTTGTAAAATTCTTTTAAGAACCCACTATGAGAGCGGCACCTGTGGCTTAGTGAGTAGGGCACTGGCCGCATATACTGAGGATTAGTGGGTTCAAACCCAGCCCCGGCCGAACTGCAACAACAACAACATCAAAAAATAGCCGGGCATTGTGGCGGGCGCCTATATTCCCAGCTACTTGGGAAACTGAGGCAAGAGAATCGCCTAAGCCCAGGAACTGGAGGTTGCTGTGAGCTGTGACACCACGGTACTCTGCTGAGAGCAATAAAGTGAGATTCTGTCTGCACACACACAAAAAGAACCCACTATAGTTACTTCAGAAATTTATCTCCTCATAAGTAAAAATTGGAAGTTTTCTGCCCGGTACATAAAGTAAAATTTATTTATTTGAGAAAGAGTCTCTCTCTGTCACCTGCATAGAGTGCCGTGAGCTTACAGCAACCCTTTAGGCTTGAGCCTCAGCCTTCCCAATTGCTGGGACTATAGGCATGTACCATTATACCTGGCTAGTTTTTCTATTTTTAGTAGAGATAGGGTCCCACTCTTACTCAGGCTGGTCCCAAACTCTTGAGTTCAAATAATCCGCCTGCCTCAGCCTCCCAGAGTGCTAGGATTACAGGCATGAACACACACCTGGCCTAAAGTAAAATTTACATAATTTTTCTTACATTAGTTCTTTTAAGCTATAAACAAGAGTGCCCTGATAATCTAGGCATATTTAATATTTAAAACTATGAGTAAAAATCATAATTCAGAAGTATAATTATTTAAATATAGTAATTTTAAGATAAAGAATTTATCATAGATAAATATTATTTATTTTTATTAGGTGCCATTTCAAAATTAAAAAGTCAGCACCAAGAGGACCCAAATAATACTTCACTTCTAACAAACAAACCAGCACTTCTTAGATCTCTTTTTACTGTTGGAGCACTGTGTCGACATTTTGATTTTGATCTGGAAGATTTTAAAGGCAACAGTAAGGTAAATATTACTTAGAATATTGTAAAGAATAGAATTCTGTGAGCTGAGATTGATTGTAATGATCCAGGATGAAAGCAGCATTAGAATAGTCTGTTTCAGTTAGAATTCTGAAAACAGTGCTACTCAAAGCCTGATCCTTAGACTAGCTACTAGTCCATAAACTGTTACTGGTTTATAGCAAGATATGACATTTCCATGACAAGTTGTATTGGCTTTGTAACAGTAGGCATGCTGTTGAGATCAATAGCTGCCTTCTTTTTCTTTCTTTCTTTTTTTTTTCTATGAAGGGAGCAGTGCATTGATTTATGTTCTGGCAAAAACTGCTTTCCCATAAACTGGTACTTTAATGCTACTGTTCTAAAATAAATGGAGATGGTAACTTATTTTTTAGTAATATTAACATGTGAGACGTCTCATTGTTTGCCTTTAATTATTTTTATTGCTTTATACTTGAAAATTGGTCTGACCAATGACCCTTTTTGAATACTTTAATGTGATTTTATTTCCTCATTAGGTTAACATAAAGGATAAAGTACTTGAACTATTAATGTATTTTACAAAACATTCAGATGAAGAAGTACAAACAAAAGCTATCATTGGTCTGGGTAAGTTAAGTCTAAATTCCTTTAAAATTTTTAGATGTTTGGCTTGGTGCCTGTGGCTCAACGGTTAAGGCGCCAGCCACGTACACCTGAGCTGGCAGGTTCGAATCCAGCCCAGGCCCGCCAAACAACAATGATGACTGCAACCAAAAAAAAGGTGGCCGGGCGTTGTGGCGGGTGCCTATAGTCCCAGCTACTTGGGAGGCAGAGGCAGGAGACTTGCTTAAGCCCAGGAATTAGAGATTGCTGTGAGCTGGGATGCCATGGCACTCTCTCTAGGGTGACAGCTTGAGGCTTTGTCTCACCAAAAAAATAAAATAAAATAAAATAAAATAAAATTTTTAGATGTTTGAGAGGTAGAGCAAATTTTTAAGTACTGTGAGTCTAAATTGTTGGTTTATTTAAGTATGTTTCTATTAGTAGTAGGATCTGCTGCATGGAATGTAGGGTTAGGGGTTCCAACACCTGGGATCCATTTTTGCTATAGCCTCTGACTTCTGGGCAACCTTGAGCAAGTCACTTGTTTGTTCATCAGTTTCTTTATTAGGAAAATAGAGACAACTGTCTTATCCCTACTTCAGAGTATCTTAATTGTTTATTAAAGCACTGTGATAAAGAAAGATCATATACAAGAAGTCTATGCTATTTGCCTTTTTTTTTTTTTTAAAAATGTGAGACAGACTCTGTCACTCTGTCACAAGACTGGACGGCAGTGACATGGTCATAGCTCACTGCAACCTCTTCCAAGCCTTAAGCTGACCTTCTGGCTCAGTCTCCCAAGTAGCTAAGCACATGCCACTATGCCCAGTTAATTTGTTTTTCCTTTTTTGTAGAGATGAAATCACATTGTTGTCCAAGCTGGCCTCAAATTCTTTGTGCTCAAGTGATCCTCCCTCCTTAGCCTCCCAAAGTGCTGGGAATAGAAGGTGTGAGCCATCACACCTGCCTGTGTTTACATATTTTTTAATTGTTCTTTTTCATTGTTCAACTTTATCACTACATTTATCTGCCACTTCTAGTTAAAACAATGAACAGTCTACAGACTTCTTTTTGTCTAGAAATAAATGGTAATCAACAGGAACACTTCGGAGATACCCTTTTTGATATTACTTTTTTAGGAAGCAAAGATAAAAACATGTTTTATATATGGTTAGGTCCATGGCTTATCTTGAAAGGAATTAGAATATGGGGTAATGGGAGGAGAGTAGCATTAAAGTATCTGATTAATGCACTAAAAAACATGTAAGGAAAAATCTGTCTGCATTTTTGGTTTTTGTTGT
Source organism: Arctocebus calabarensis (assembly GCA_963573935.1). NCBI lineage: Eukaryota > Metazoa > Chordata > Mammalia > Primates > Lorisidae > Arctocebus > Arctocebus calabarensis. Next base: position 17,955 of record CAUYON010089926.1, on the reverse strand, counting down.
TACTTGTTTAATGCAAATACAGTTGGCCCTCCGTATCCATGGGTATCACGTCTGTGGATTTAAGAAACTGAGAATTGAAATATTCAGAAAAAAAAGTTAGGCCTGTACTGAATATGTACAGATTCTTTTCTTTCCTTTTTTTTTTTTTCTCCCCAAGACAGAGTCCCATTTAGTTGCCCTCAATAGAGTACTATGGCATCATAGCTCACAGCAACCTCAAACTTTTGAGCTCAAATGATCCTCTTGACCCAGCTCACAGGTAGCTGGGACTACAGGCACCTACCACAATGCCTGGCTATTTTTAAAGATAGGGTCTGGCTTTTGCTAAAGCTGGTCTCAAATTCCTGAACTTAGCAATTACCCAGCCTCAGCCTTCCAGAATGCTGGGATTAAAGGCGTGAGCCACTTCACCAGGCCCCAATTTTTTTTTTGTCATTCTCAAACAATAACAGTATAACAGCTATAAACATAGTATTTATATTATAAGTAATCTAGAGATGATTTAAATTATACAGGAGGATGTGCATAGCCTATATGCAAATACTATGTCATTTTATGTTAGGGACTTGAGCATTCACAGATTTTGGTATCTCCGAGAGTCCTAGAACCAAGTCCCTGCAGATACTGAAGGATGAGTATATGTAAAGCTAAGCTTAATAACTTAATTGGAAATTTAATTTTCTTAGCATTATCAAGGTTTATAATTTAATTAATATGCAAGAGGAGGTGTTTGCATTTCAGTCTATTGAACAAGAATGAGTAATAACAGATTCTAAGTTGCCCAAACCTCATTAAATTATTTATGATATCTAAATAAATTTAAGTGTTATTACTATATTCGTCCTTTTCTTCTTGAGAGTATTGCTTAGAGCACATTTAGTGGGCGGAGCCTGTGGCTCAATGAGTAGGGTGCCCGCCCCATATACCAGAGGTGGCAAGTTCAAACCTGACCCTGGCCAAAAACTGCAAAAATAAATAAATAAATAAATGAATCCATGGATTTAAAGAAATTAATTAATTAAAAAACCACATTTAGCAAAAATTCAAGTGTCATTTAAGCCAATGTGTGCATGGCTTAAAATATTCAGCTTAGACATAACTAATATGGAATGTGTTGCAGCTAATTCAGAGAATAAATAAATGAAGTTTTTCTTGTTTGCTTTTTTTTTGAGACAGAGTCTCACTACGTTGCCCTCAATAGAGTGCCATAGCGTCCTCAAACTCTTGGGCTTAAGCAATTCTCGTGCCTCAGCCTCCCAAGTAGTTGGGACTACAGGTGCCTGCCACAACTCCCAGCTTCTTTTTTTTTTTTTGGTTGCAGTTATGTAGCTGTTGTTTAGTTGGCTATTTTTAGAGACGTAGTCTCACTCTTGCTCAGGCTAGTCTCAAACCCATGAGCTCAGTCAAACTCGCCTAGACCTCCCAGAGTGCTAGGATTACATGCGTGAGCCACCATACGCCTGGCCTATAAAATAAATGAAGTTTTGTTTGTTTGTTTTAGAGACAGTCTCACTTTGTCGGCCTCCATAGAGTGCCATAGTGTCACAGCTCACAGAAACATCAAGCTCTTGGGCTTAAGCGATTCTCTCCCCTTAGCCTCTTGAGTAGCTGGGACTACAGGTGCCCACCACAATGCCCAGCTATTTTTTTGTTGCAGTTTGACCAGGGCAGGGTTCGAACCCGTGACCCTTGGTGTATGAGGCCGGCGCCCTACTCATTAAGCCACAGACGCCGCCCATAAATGAAGTTTTAACTTAAAGATGTAGCACTAACCAAAAAACAATGTCTCTCCCCCCCCGCCCCCCTGAGACAGACTCTCAACTTTGTTGCCTTTGGTAGAGTGCCATGGCATCATAATTCACAGCAACCGCAAACTCTTAGGCACAAGTGATTCTCTTGCCTTAGCCTCCCTAGTTGCTGGGACTGTAGACGCCTACCACAACGTCAGGCTATTTTTTAGAGACAGAATCTTATTCTTGCTCAGGCTTCTGAGCTCCTTAGCTCGAGCAAACCACCTTCGTCAACCTCCCAGAGTGCTAGGATTATAGCTCCTAGTGCTAGGATTACACTCTGGTGTAAGAGTGCTGTAATCCTAGCACTCTGGGAGGATTGCTGTCAGAGCAATTATGGCCACCACACCCACCCAGAAAATAGTTCCTCTAGACCAGTTAACAAAAGGTATCTTGCGTGGGCCATACTTATTCTGAGTGACTTTGGGCTACTTACTTGATCATTCTATGCTTTGAGTTTAGCTTGTTTGATATCAATAATACTTGTTGTTTTTAGAGATCTTCATTTTTCTCAAATAGGCATTTATTATATTCAAATAAACAGGGATAATAATATTACAATTCTATTTATTAAACAGTGGTTATAGAATTCAACATTATGGCCTTACTATGCCATATGAGGAAAAAATGAAAGATACTTTGGTTCTGGTTTTGGAATTACTTCATTTCATCAAGTGAATATATTTTAATAATTTTTAAAATAATGTCAACGTAACACCTACTAAGTATCTGGAAAATGTTTGCAGACATTACTTCTTAAATCCTAAAGCATCCCTTTGAGGTAGATGGGTGGTAAATATTATTATCCCCATTTTACAGATGGAGAATTGAGGCACAGAGAGATTTATGTGACTCACCTAAGGTCACACTACAAGTCAGTGGTGGAGCCAGGCATAGAATCCAAGACTCCTGACTCCTAATCCACTCCCTTAGCCAGTAGGCCCTGCTCCCTCCTCAAGGTTTCCTCTTGTGTGAAATTCTCCTTTGAAATGCAATTTCTTGTTTTTAATTCATGGGGAAAGAAGTACCTGCTCTCTGATACTTCTCTAGGTAAGGCCACCAGCATATTCTTCCAGTCATTTCAAATTTTTAAATTTTTTTGAAATTAGGAGTTCTTTGTATAATTATTAACATTTTCATTAAGTGTTATATTTAATTTTAATGTGAATATGTGAAGAGTTTTTCCCCTCTCCCCTAGGATTTGCCTTTATTCAGCATCCAAGCCTAATGTTTGAACAAGAAGTGAAGAATCTGTATAATAATATTTTATCTGATAAGAACTCCTCAGTAAATTTAAAAATACAAGTGTTAAAAAACCTCCAGACCTACCTACAAGAAGAGGATACACGTATGCAGCAGGCAGATAGAGACTGTAAGTGAAAATGTTTTTAAATTTCATAGTATAGCTAAAGTCATGCTACTATAAGATTCATTTCTTTAGATCAAATGTCTAAATTTCCTTATGTATTAAAGGAATTCATTAAATGGGAGTCCTTATGCTGAGGTCATAACTAGGCTTTAGAGTATTCTTAAACTCCCTAAAATAGTTGAAGGTTTTTTTTTTGTTTTTTGTTTTTTGTTGTTGTTGCAGTTCAGCGGGGCCGGTTTTGAACCCGCCACCCTTGGTATATGGGGCTGGCCCCCTACTCACTGAACTGAGAGGCGCTGCCCAAAATAGTTGAAGTTTTATGTATTTGTAAACATTAACATGTTTTGAGGGAGGAGAGGGATTATAGTTTTCATCAAATTCTAAGGGGCCTCAATGCAGACCAAAACAAAAAAAAAAAGATTAAAAACTATTGAAATAGAATACTAACTGTATGCTCGGCGCCGGTAGCACAGTGGTTATGGCACCAGTCACATACACCAAGGCTGGTGGGTTTGAACCCAGCCTGGGCCTGCTAAACAACAATGACAACTGCATAAACAACAACAAAAAAATAGCCAGGTGTCATGGCTGGCGCCTATAGTCCCAGCTACTTGAGAGGCTGAGGCAAGAGAATCGTGTAAGCCCAGGAATTGGAGGTTGCTGTGAGCTATGATGCCATGGCACTCTACCAAGGGTGACATAATGAGACTCTGTCTCAAAAAAATAAAAAAGAACACTAGCCATAAAATTTTGTGATTTTGGTTCTGTCCTAATTTGGGAATATTTAGTCAAGTGAATATTTATACTGATACTTGTTTACCTTTTGCTTCATTTTGTAGGGAAAAAGGTTGCAAAACAGGAAGACTTAAAAGAAATGGGTGATGTTTCCTCAGGGATGAGTAGTTCCATCATGCAGCTTTACCTCAAACAGGTGCTTGAGGCATTTTTCCACACCCAGTCCAGTGTACGCCATTTTGCCCTAAATGTCATTGCATTGACTCTAAATCAAGGTCTTATTCATCCAGTTCAGGTAAGCATGTTCTATAGCAGTAGCACCTACTATTAGAGCCAGATTAGTTGTCATGCGAAGATACTGTGATTAAACAATAAGTAGTGTCTTACTTCTCTTAATATTTAATCTTCTTTGTCCTAATCTCTTAAAAAATCTAAGTTTAACAGTCTCTTGAGTTATCATTACTGCAGAATACCCATATATTCATAATGTTGTCTCTTATTAAGCAAACTTTTCGATTTCTGTTTGTAGAACATGTACTCGAATCATTTTTCTAAGTAGAGGTAGAGGTTTTGTTTTATATACCTTTACTCCTAAAAATGTCAAGAGCGTTAACTTGGTTTAAGAATATCATCTGTTTGACAATGTGGAATTCGAATCCACAGAAAAGTTAATAATCTGAGCTCAGTCTCTTCATCTTTAAGTTCAAGATTACATTGGCTACTCAACACTTTACAGCATTTATATGAGGACACAATGCTACAATAAAGACATTACTGTTACTGAAGGTGGGCAGGCAGTGCTGATATACCACCATCTGATGGCCAGGAGAATGCCATAGGCCACAAAAGTGAATTTATTAAATAACCAAAGTATATATCCTCCAAGATTTTTATTTTGGCTATATTTCATGGAACTTTCTTAAAAAATTAATGTTGTATTTAAATATGCTATGGTCTTCCCTGCATCTTGAAACAAAGCACATTAATATTTAGCCTATTCTTCATGATTCAGGGTGATCATCATCAAGATCACTTATTATAGTATACAACAGTGCGTTGAGACTCTCACCTTTCTGAAATACTTAGGGATCTTTGGTGGGTGCCTTTTATTATTATGTCTACTTTTTAAAACTTTTTAAATTTCACACTAATTGCAAAAATGGAATAATGGATTCCTTTGAAATCTTTACCTATGTTCATCATTTGTTAGCTTTTTACCACATTTGCTTTATCTCTTCTATACATCTACTTTTTTCTGAATCATTTGATAGTAAGTTTCAGATATTCCCATTCTTTACCTTTAAACACTTAAGCATGTATTTTCTACTCTCCTCCTTTCCCCTGAGACAGAGTCTCGCTCTGTCACCTGGGCTAGAGTGCAGTAGCATCATCACAGTTCACTGCAACCTCAAGTTCCTGGGCTCAAGCAATTCTACTTGCTTAGCCAGGACTGTAGGCATGCGCCAACCATGCCCTGTGATTTTCTTTTTTTTTTTTTTTTTTTTTGTAGAGACAGTGTCTCATTCTTGCCCAGGTTGGCATCGAACTCTTGGCCTCAGCCAATCCTCCCACTTCATTGTTTTGTATTATCTAATTTTAAACATACAGGAGTGCTAGGCATTAGCTACTGTAACCAGCCTTCAGCATGTATTTTGTAAAACAAGGACATAATAAAACCGTACAAAACCATAATGAATCATTAAATTTAGCAAATTTAATATTGTTACAGTATTATCTAACATACAGTCCATTTTCAGATTTTATTTAAGTCAATAGTGTTATTTATAGGTTTGTTTTTGTTTCCTGTTCCGGTACTTAATCCATGATCATTCATTTTATTTAGTGCCATGTCTGTATTTTAAAGATGTTTTATATTTGTTTTTTTCTGGCCTTCTTACTGTTCTTTTTCTCAGATTCATTTAATATTGTAGTGTTATTTCTTAACTTTAGACATACAATGAATATGGCTGTTACCAACTCTCTGATCCTTGAAGCCACATCTGAAATCCATTATGTGAAAAAGAATTTTCTATTTTCCTAGCTTTGAGTATGGAAAACAAACTATTACTTACCCTATATTATCTTTACAAAGCAAATTCAATCCAACTTGAAAAAATTATTGGTTTATACATTTGTATTGTATATCATAATCTTGAGTGGATATTCTTTGTGTGTGAATACTTTTTTTAAAACTTTAAATTTACATTGAAATTCTTTAAATTCCACCACACCATTTTTTTTTGCTGATGTTCCAGTGCTTTAGTGCTTTAACATAAATCTAAAGATTTCTCAGTTTTAAAAAAAATACTAAAATAGCCTTTATGGAAAAGCCTATAAGCTTAAATTCATATATCTCAGACATACAACAAGTTTGGACAAGTGTCAAGATATATGAAAAGCTTTTTTAATACTGTGATATCTCATAAAACTTTTATTTTTATTTCCAGTGTGTGCCATATTTAATTGCTATGGGCACAGACCCAGAACCTGCTATGCGGAACAAGGCTGATCAGCAGCTTGTGGAGATAGACAAAAAATATGCTGGATTCATTCATGTATGTATTTTTAAATTGTATTACCTAATCTTAAATATCTTTTTTTAGTAAATGTCTTGCTCATATTCATAATTAGAATAAAATGTTTTGCTTAGCACTTACCTTCTAAATGTGCACCTAAGTCTGTCCCGAGTTATTTATTCTAGTTTAAAATTTACTCTAATGTTGGGCTAGAGGTGACAGTCCAGCAGGCACCTTGGACTAAAAATCAGGAAGTGTGGGTTTTAGAGCATACTGTGTGATCTTGGCTGCAGCGACTCTTCTGGGCCTCACATTTTCTTTTGTAAAATGAGAATCTCCAATTTCCTTTCTAGCACTTTATTCTGTGATTTTATTATTTTAAATAAAGAAGTGAGCCTCAGCATATAATGTTCAATGTATTTCTGTAATTTGACTCTTAATTTCCTTGACAAAAATGAGGGTTTTATTGATTTCAGATGAAAGCAGTGGCTGGTATGAAGATGTCTTACCAGGTACAACAGGCAATCAACACATGCCTAAAAGATCCTGTAAGGGGTTTCAGACAAGATGAGTCTTCAAGTGCTTTGTGTTCACATCTTTACTCCATGATCCGTGGAAATCGCCAACACAGACGAGCCTTCCTTATTTCTTTACTCAACCTCTTTGATGACACAGCAGTAAGCATACAAACTTATTGTTTTAAGATAATAAATTTTCTAGAAATGTGATGGTGACTTTATTAAATGTGTTTCCTTAATCTACTAAGTTATTTAGAAAGTATGTAGTCAAAATTGCAAACATATCTTTAAATAAGGTACATCACTAAACTATCACTTTGAGAATAGATTACCTAAATAAATAAATGAAATGAATTTCTCATTTCTGTACAATTCAAAAATGTTTTGGGCTGCTGATATCCCTTGTTCAACATTGCTTCCTTAATGAAAAGCTTCTTTTGTCCACAGTAGTCCCTTCTTATCTTCAAGGATATGTCCCAAGACCCTTCCAGTAGATGCCTAAAACCCTGAATAGGAACAAACCCTGTGTATACAGTCATTTGCTGCTTAATAGGGATACATTATGAGAAATGTGTAGCTAAGCAATTCCATCATTGTGCATACATCATAGAGCATACTTATACAAACCTAGGTGGTATAGCCTACTACACACTTGGACTACATGGGATAGCTAGTTCCTTCTAGGCTACAAACTAGTACAGCATGTTAAGATACTGAATACTGTAGATATTTGTAACATAGTGATAAATATTTGCTTATCTAAACTTAGCTAAACATAGAAAATAGACTGTAAAATAGAGTATCTGTAATAATATGCTATAATAAAAGTTATATGAATGTGGTCTCTTTCTCCCTGAAAATTTGTACTGTACTCACCTATCTTTGGACCACAATTGACCATGAGTAATTGAAACTGTTGAAAGGGAAACCATGAATAAGGAGGAGCTACTGTAATTACAGTTTTGACACTTTGGGCTGTTGCACAAGTTATACTGGCCAGGACCATAAGCTAAGAAAACAGTGTTTCTTTTTGTTTGTTTGTTTACCTTTTAATTTATTCTTTCTATTCAGGTATTATTTAGCACCTGATGTGTGCCAGTCATTGTGCTAAGAAGTTAGAAAATAAAATAGTAAAAACAAACATGGTATCTGCCTACCTAAAGCTTACAGATTGAGTCTCTATGTATACCAGCTTTGAAAAAAAGAGAGATTTTTTTTTTATTTTAATTACTTGTTAGCTTGACACCAGATTTTCACGATAAAGCAAAATTACCAGGGTATAGATAACTTATTAGACCTCTTCTTTTAAGTCCTGCATGAAATGTTTAGATATATAAACTGGCAAATAAATATATTACATCTAATCTATTTCAGAAATGTCTAAAATTAAATTTATCATTGTCATTATCATTATTAATATTAAGCTTGCATTGTGTGTAGGACACTATACTAAGAGTAGAAAATGGAATCATGTAGTGCTATTGCCCACAGAAGGTTTTACTTCAAGGTGTAGGAATAGAACCCAAAGAAAATAAATAGTGATTAAGGTTACTATAGCCTGAGTGCCTAGTGCTTTATGTTAACGATAATTGCTCTAGTCTTTGTCTCTCTCATGAGCTTCATTCCTATGTGGTTTTGCTGCCTGCTCTATGTCACCAACTAGATATTCTGTCATCAACATTTGAAATGCTAAACTGGAAATCCAGCTTTATAATGTAGTGCTTCTGACTCCCTCCAACAAAGGATGTCAGAAGAGGAACAAATCATTGAAGGCCTAGAGGAATTAGATGAGAGAGAGCTACTGTATAAAGTAGGAGGGAGGAGTATGTTCCAGGCAGAGGTAAAAATGTGAATAGAAATGAGAAAAAATAAGAATGTGTAACATATAATGAATAGATTGTTACTCGACTGAGTTAGAGCATATTGAGGCATAATGTATGGAAAATCCTGTAAACAGTAGAAAACCATTAAAAGTTTTTGATGAGAACAGATGTGAAAGTGCATTCAGGTATGTGAATTTCTCAAAATAGTGTTCACACTAGATGTAATAATTATTGGCATGATCATGACACTAGGGGAAAAAAAGAATGATAGTACAAAAGAAGAAATGTAAGTAATGTAAGTAAATGAGACTGTAAGAATAGTCAAAGGATAACGGATATGTATTTTCATCTAGAACACTTGAGAGAATAATGGGACTGTTGCTAAGGGCAGTTTGAAAGAAATAGGCTGGAGATGGATATAGAAGGGGAATAAAGAGCTAAGAAGAGAAAACTAAGGAAGATAGTTTCAGGAGGGGCATAGTGGGCTCATGCCTGTGATTCTAACACTCTGGGAGGCTGAGCTGGGCGGATCACTTGTGTCCAAGAGTTTGAGGTTGCTGTGAGCTGTAGCGCCAGGGCACTCAACCGACGATGACAAACTGAGACAGACTCTGTCTAAAAATAAAAGTTTCAGGAGGGAAAGGATAGATCAAGCTACTGAGAAGACAAGGAGAATGAAAACAAAAAGGGTGAGATGATTGCTTTGTGGGCAGAAGCATTCAAGCAGTGAGGGACAAAATTTAAGAGTAGTGGAGAAAGCATGGGAGGAGCAGTCCTTTTAAGAAGTTTGAATGTTAGAGGAAAGAGCAATATAGGACTTCTATGACCAAAGTTGAGGAATTTGAGTTTTGAAAAGGTTTATTCAGTTTTATCAGGAAAAGAAAATATGTGTGTGTGTATATATACAACCTATATGCTACAGGTGAAAAAAATGCATAGAACCCTACTCATCTGTTACTTATTACACTGGAATTCATATATATATATGTATATGTGAATTTTGGGGTTTTAACCCACATATTAGTACTTATAATTGCTACTTAAATAAGGGTGGAATAGTAACTGTGTAACTGAATTACAGTGTTATAACTAATAGATGAGTAGGGTTCTATGCATTTTTTGACATGTAACATGTAGATATTGATACATATTTTAAAAGAAATACAGGGTATCCCTAAAGTTGCCATATATAGGGGAAAATGTACCTTTGTTTACAAAATATTCATTATAAAATTTTACAAAGAAGTGACCAAAATGTAGAAAATATTTTGTAAATAAACATATGTTTTGCTGTAATTTCACATTTTCCCTATTTATGGCAACTTTAGGGGCAACTTTGCGGGACACCCTGTAAAGTGAGAGTAATATTCTTGTGAATAGTAATAGCAAGTTTTACTCCATCTGTCCAGTAGGATTTTTGTTGTTGCTAGTGCTGGTGTTGGGTTCTTTGTTGTATGGATTGGGGGGGTTGGGGGGTAGATGGTAGGCAGGAGTATTTTGTGGTTGCTATTTTTTTTTCTTGAGCTGTAAATATTTAATGCTTTTCTCTTTTTATTCTATATAATCATGAAATGCCAAAAGTCTCTATTTAAGATAATCTTTTTAAACTGAACAACTGGTAGTAGCCATAATTTTTCTCTTAAATTTTGCCTACCTCAGCGTTTTTATAACTTGAACCTGGTAGCACTGTCAGAACTACTCCAACATTCTAAATTACAGATACAGAGGAAACTGACAAATGTTTTATGAGTATGTGAATTTGGGTTTTTTTAACCCACATATTAGTACTTATAATTGCTACTTAAATGAGGGTAGAATAGTAACTGTATATAACTAATCTCCATATGGGTTAAACTCTCAGAAGCATAGTAGCATAATTATGAACTTACACATTCTGATGTGGTATGGATTCATCATAAAGATTCCATACACTCTGTGAGAAAACTTCAAGGACTTTCACTTGGGTATAATGAAAAATTTCACCTCTTCCCTCTTGAGGTAGCATGGTGTTAAAAATCTCCTTTAAGATTACTTTATAAAATCTGTTTTTCTTCCTCTTCCTCCCGTTTTCTTATACTTCTCACCCTCTGCCTTTTCCCAGACCCCATTTTTCTCTTCCTTTTCCTTCCCCATCTCTTTCTCTCTGTGTGTGTGTCTCTCTCTCTTTCTGTCCCCGTCTGTGTCTTTCCAGAAATTACTGAGGTGAAAGTACCCTGAAATATTTTTTTCTGAAAAAGCTTTTTGGACGGGTTTCTAGATTATCCACTAAACATGTGTACCTTTTTTTTTTTTTTAATTTACAGAAAACAGAAGTGACTATGCTCTTGTATATAGCAGACAATCTAGCCTGTTTTCCATACCAGACACAGGAAGAGCCATTGTTCATAATGCATCATATAGACATTACACTCTCAGTTTCTGGTAGTAACCTACTGCAGTCATTCAAGGAGGTAAGTTACATTACTATTCTTAGTGTATCTGTCAAAGTGCAGGCATGCTATTTTCAGTGTTTTTCATTATTCTTTTTATTCTTTGCACAGGTATATAAAAATCTTTCTAAATGAACTTAGAATTGGGAGAGGCAATCCTGGGCAGTACTAGGCAGTACTTGCATTGGGAGAGGAAGTGGATTACAATATTATTTCTATTCACAAAGATCTAAAGCCATTCTACTTCTTGATTACTAAGGGTCAACGTTTTATACCTAACCGGGTTGTTCTGTTGATAAGTCATCCCACTTATTTCTCTCACTTCAAGCCCTGACCTTAAGTGTTTATAGTGTCCATTCATAAATCCACTTAAACCCCATTTTAGAAATACTTTTGCCATTCTGTAATTCTTGCAATGTTGTAGGTTAAAATGTTACACATGAAGATACATAAAGATAATTAGATAGCTTATTTACAAGGAAACGGAAAAGGAAATGAAATTTGATCTCCTTATCCTTCAACAACAGCATAATGGAGTTGGCATTTTGTGTGCCTAAAATCTTTACCAAAGTTCTCATTATAAATCCTACATGTTGGCTCGGCACCTGTGGCTCAACGGGCTACTGGCGGGTTCAAATCCAGCCAGACCCACCAAACAACAGTGACGGCTGCAACCAAAAAATGGCCGGGGGTTGTGGTGGGCGCCTGTAGTCCCAGCTACTTGGGAGGCAGAGGCAGGAGACTCGCTTGAGCCCAGGAATTAGAGGTTGCTGTGAGCTGTGATGTCACAGCGCTCTATCCAGGGTGACAGCTTGAGGCTCAGTCTCAAAAAAAAAAAAAAAAAAAAAATCCTACATGTTTTCTGTCATGGTTTTTAAGAGAAAGTGTAATTATTTACTTATAAAAATACCTGATACAGTGCTAACATAGTGACTGCTCAGTAAATTCTTTACCAGTTTAATGGAATAGTCTCAAGTGCCTGATAATACAAATAAATCTCATTTTATATATATATATATATATATTTTTTTTTTTTTTTTTGCGGCCAGGGCTGGGTTTGAACTCACCACCTCTGGCATATGGGGCCAGTGCCCTACTTCTTTGAGACACAGGTACCCCTAAATCTCTCTCATTTTTTTTTCTTTTTTTTTTTTTTTGAGAGACAGAGTCTCACTTCATCACCCTCTGTAAAGTGCTGTGGCGTCACACCGCTCACAGCAACCTCCAACTCCTGGGCTTAGGAGATTCTCTTGCTTCAGCCTCCTGAGTAGCTGGGACTACAGGCGCTTGCCACAATGCCTGGCTATTTTTTTGTTTTGCAGTTCGGCCGAGGCTGGGTTTGAATCCACCACCTTCGGTATATGGGGCCAGCGCCCTACTCGCTGAGCCACAGGCGCCGCCCCCCCCCCAAATCTCATTTTATAATGAGATTTGCAGCACTCAAAACTCAGCCTTTACTCAGTCAAATTAGTAAATCAGAGAAATTATTTTAGAACCTCCTAAGGGCTAGAATTTTAGAGGTCTCTAAACTTTTAAAGTGTGGACCACAAACCAGCAGCACCCGACTCACCTGACAGCTCATTAGAGCTGTAGAACCTCAGACCCTACCCTAGACCTGCTGAAACAAAGTTTGTATTTTTAACAGAATCTCTAAAATATTAACATTCTCATCAGTTTGAGGTGTTAATAATTTTCCAAGAACTTTAGTCATGGTGTTCTCTTGTTACTTCATTGTTGTGGGTATTCTTGTAAATGTTTGTCCTGTTAATTTAGCAGTTATGTTTTAAATAATTGTTCCTATAATTTGGTCCTCTCTCACTTGCTTAAACCAAACTGGCTTTTTTTTTTAAGAGCTGATATCTTCATAAAGTGCAAAAAAATAGGATGTAAATATTCAAGGAAAATTGAATGTTATCTTGCTGAGAAGTTCTTGAAAAGAGAGATTTTGATAGAAGCTGGGGATATTCAAGTTATATTCTCATTTAAATTATAATTACTTGGCTTGGTGCCTGTGGCTCAACGGGCTAAGGTGCCAGCCACGTACACCTAAGCTGGCGGGTTCGAATCCAGCCCGGGCCTGCCAAACAACAATGATGGCTGCAACCAAAAAAAAAAAAAAATGGCTGGCCGTTGTGGCGGGCACCTGTAGTCCCAGCTACTTGGGAGGTGGAGGCAGGAGACTCACTTGAGCCCAGAAGTTGGAGGTTGCCATGAGCTATGATGCCACGGCACTCTATCCAGGGTGAGTGCTTGAGGCTCTGTCTTTAAATAAATAAATAAATAATAATTACTACCTTTTCTCTATAATAGCTTATCCATGTATCAAGTTGATATATTCCTAACTAACTTATCTTTTACTACTATCCATATAAGAAAATAGTTTCTTTGAATGATATTTCAGAGGGGTACTTTTTGAGAGAATAGGTTCAGGAGAGGGAGTAGGTATTATATATGATTTCATTTAGTCTCAGACAAATAAGTTTTTTTCTCCCAAAGATCGCATCTCCAGTTGTTTGTAGAAAGTCAAGAGGTTTGTAAAATTAGTTTAAGGAAGTGTTTTGAAGCTGTTGAATGGAGCATACTTATATTTGTTAGTAGTATTTTGTTTTCATTGTTTTTCTAACCAAATAATTTTATCTTTCAGTCTATGGTAAAGGATAAAAGGAAAGAGAGAAAATCATCACCTAATAAGGAAAATGAGTCAAGTGAGAGTGAAGAAGAAGTTTCCAGGCCTCGGAAATCACGGAAACGTGTTGATTCAGATTCAGATTCAGATTCAGAAGATGATATAAATTCAGTAATGAAATGTTTGCCAGAAAATTCAGCTCCTTTAATTGAATTTGCAAATGTCTCCCAGGGTATTTTATTGCTTCTGATGTTAAAACAACATTTGAAGAATCTCTGCGGATTTTCTGATAGGTAAGGTTACATAGGGGTGAGAGAAAAAATAACTTTGTTCGAATAATAAAGGAATATAAAACAGTCAGGGATGGTGGTTCATTCCTCTAATCCTAGTACTTTGGGAGTCTGAGGCAGGAGGATTGTTTAAGGCCAAGAGTTTGAGACCCACCTGAGCAGAAGTGAGAGCCTGTATCTACAAAAAAAAAGAAAAGAAAAATTAGCCTCAAATGATGGCATGCAATTGCAGTCCCAGCTACTCAGGAGAGTAAGACAAGAGGATCACTTGAGCACAGGATTTTGAGGTTGCTGTGAGCTATGATGGCATCACTGTACTGTGGCCAATGTGACAGAGTGAAATCTTGTCTGAAAGCAATAATATATGAAACACAATTTGATTTGCATTGCTTACTTTAATATTACAAATACTCCTTTTTTAAAAAGGAGTTTTTCCTTTTTGTTACTATGTAATATTCTGTTTTATGATAAGCCATAATTTATCCATTCTGTTACTAGAGAAAAAACATGTATTTACTTGGTGACAATGCATTATAAATTAAAGAATTTGTTTTGTTGGTTTCCTTAAAAAGGCTTTATTAAGAAATCAGGCTAACTTTGAAGTAGATTATAAATTTAAGTTTTTAAAGAGCTATGAAATTACAGTTGTATACCAACTAAGGCTGAGTTCTAACAAACCCAAATAGTCTTTAAAGTACTTTATAAAGTAAAGGATAGAAAAATATTATTTTGAACACCATGTAATTTTACTAACCATTAGTTCTTAAAGGTACTTTTTTTCTGCTGCTCCCCATGGAGTTTTGGTTTTTCATATTCATTGAAGGCTTAAATGAGAAATCATGAAATCATACGTTAATAGGGGACAGATAATGAAGAGAATAGAGTGCACCTGGTCAGTGGCTAACTGGAAAGCGTATGTTTCGTGTAAATAGGTTTATTTACAATCTTTTAAATGGAGCTTTCTCATGTTTCTATAACTTGTTGCCACAGGAGAAGGTGGGCAGTATGTGGTTGGAAGCTTCCACTTTTCGAAGATAACTAGAAATCCACATTTTATGAGGAATATCTTGATGTTAAATGTCTGCTAATTCAGAATAGCTGACTGAGTGTGGTGGTTCATGCATGTAATCCTAGCACTTTGTGTGACTGACGCAGGAGGATCACTAGAGGCCTGGAAGTTGAGATCAAAATGACTTAAAACCTTATAAGGTCTTGGGGTAATGCAAGGAGTCGGAAAGAAAAAGCAGCATTGCTCATAATCTGCAGCAGGCATATAAACAACCATTCTGGCTGCTGTACAGAGAATGAATAGATGAGGGATGCAAATGTCAAAGAAGGTAAACTAGTTAGGTGTTATTGAGCTGCCCTAGGGTCACTTTCAGAGTATTACAAAATAAACATGAGAAACTAATTTTATTAAAGTGATGCTTCTTACCTACGATTTCATTTCTCCAAATATGATGCTTGTATCAATTCAGATATCTTTGTAAATTACTGGTTTTATTTTCCCAAAACAGTAAAATTCAGAAATACTCTCCATCTGAATCTGCAAAAGTATATGATAAAGCGATAAACAGAAAAACAGGAGTTCATTTTCATCCAAAACAAACACTGGACTTTCTGCGGAGTGATATGGCTAATTCCAAAATCACTGAAGAGGTGAAGAGGAATATAGTAAAACAGTATCTAGATGTAAGTAGTAAAATCAAAAGTAATTCTTTTCTCATAAGGACTTTTTTGAAAAGTAAATTTGGGGTTCAGAGGAGAGGACTAGCTATCTCCTCTACATTGAGTATAAGCTTTATAAACTATTTAAGATTTTTTTTTCTATGTGATTTTAATGAGTTACTTGAAACTTGCCTTTCCCATTACACCCCATTGCATTGCAATTTTTTCTTAGAAAATAACTGCCTACTAATAATCTTATTTTAAGGAAAGTGAAAGATTATACAGAAATATATGTATGTGTTATTGTACTCAACTCATAGTATCTTTAGGGGATTGATTCCAGAATCCCACAGATACCAAAATCTACACACTCAAGACCCTCATATAAAAGAACATAGTATTTTTGTATAACCTATGTACATCCTTCCACATACTTTTAAATCATCTGTCGATTAGAGACAGAAAATAGAGTAGAGGCTACCCTTCAGAATGAATGAGGAGTTAAGTATAGAGTTTCTGTTTGCAGTGGTGAAAAAGCTCTGGCAGGGGCGGTTCCTGTGGCTCAAGGAATGGCACTGGCCCCACACACTGGAGGTGGTGTGTTCAAACCCAGCCTCGGCCCCAAAATAAAAAAGCTCTGGCAGTGGTTAGTGGTAATGGTTATACAAATGTACTTAATGCCAATTAATTGTACACATAAAATGGTTAAAGTAGTAAATTTTTCCACAATAGAATAATGTTTAAATATTTTTTAATATCTGTAGAGGATTATCCTAAAAAAAAAAAAAAGTTTTATATTTTAATCTACTTACAGCAAGTAGCTGAACATAAATACAGTTTTTTGGTTTTGGGTTGTTTGTTTTGTTTTGTTTTCCAGTTTTTGACCAGGGCCAGGTTTGAACCTACCACCTCTAGTATATGGGGCCAGCTCCCTACTCCTTTGAGCCACAGGCACCACCCAAACATAGTTTTTTGGATCAAGAATGAAATCTGCACAGTTATCTTCATTGTTGTTTTGCAGGCCTGGGCTAGATTTGAACCCACCAGCTCTGGTGTATGTGGCTAACACCCTAGCCTCTGAGCTACAGGCACCGAACCTGCACAGTGATCTTCGTATTATTTGTGAACTTTGCAAACATTATACTCTGAATTAGAAAAATATTTTAGGCTGGGCGATGTGGTGGTGGCTTAACACCTATAATCCTAGCCCTCTGGGAGGCCGAAGCAGGTAGATCGCCTGAGCTCAGGAATTTGAGACCAGCCTGAGCAAGAGTGAGATCCTGTCTCTACTAAAAATAGAAAAACCAGCTGGGTGTAATGACAGGCACCTATAGTCCCAGCTACCTGGAAGGCTGAGGTAAGAGGATCATTTGAGCCTAGGAGTTTGAGGTTGCGGTGAGCCATGATGCATCATGACCTGGGTAACAGAGTGAGACTTTGTCTCAAAAAAAAAAAAAGGGCAGCTCCTGTGGCTCAGCGAGCAGGGCGCCGGCCCCATATACCGAAGGTGGCGGGTTCAAGCCTGGCCTCGGCCGAACTGCAAAACAAAAAAATAGCCGGGCGCTGTGGCAGGCGCCTGTAGTCCCAGCTACTCGGGAGGCTGGGGCAAGAGAATCGCTTAAGCCCAAGAGCTGGAGGTTGCTGTGAGCAGTGTGACACCACGGCACTCTACCCAGGGCGATAAAGTGAGACTCTGTCTCTACAAAAAAAAAAAAAAAAATTATTTTTTTTTTTTAGTTGTCATTTAGAATTCTTTTCTTTTGGCTCGGCTCCTGTGGCTCAACGGGCTGACGTCAGCCACGTACACCTGAGCTGGCGGGTTCGAATCCAGGCCGGGCCCGCCAAACAACAGTGATGGCTGCAACCAAAAAAAAAAAAAAAAAATGGCCGGGCACCTATAGTCCCAGCTACTTGGTAGGCAGAGGCAGGAGACTTGCTTGAGCCCAGAAATTGGAGGTTGCTGTGAGCTGTGATGCCATATCACTCAATCCAGGGTGACAGCTTGAGGCTCTGTCTCCCAAAAAAAAAAAAAAATTCTTTTTTCTTTTCTTTTCTTTTCTTTCTCTCTCTCTCTCTCTCTCTCTCTCTCTCTCTCTCTCTCTCTCTCTCTTTCTTTCGTCTCACTGGGTAGAGTGCCATAGCATCATCATAGCTCACAGAAATCTTGAACTCCTGGGCTCAAGCTATCCTC
>CAUYON010089924.1:0-14406 GCA_963573935.1 Arctocebus calabarensis | reverse complement strand
TATATGTATATATCCATTAACCCATACAAAATTTATCACCATTTCATATTTGACAATGTTTCCTATATATTTTTAATAAGTCAAATAAGTTTAATTTGCTTTCCAATGACTTTCAGTGGTCTTAATATTTCAAGAAGACCAGATTTAGAGTTGTGCTTTTTATTGTTTTTTCTGTTGGGTGGGCCAAGTTCGAACCCATCAGCTTCGGTGCATTTGGCCGGCACTGCAACCACTGCACTACTGGCACCAAGCCCCAAATTTAAAGTTTTGATTTTGGAAGGTTTGTCAAATATCAAAGGCCTAAAACATTGGTTCAAATAATATTACATGCCATAAGATTTTAAAGGAAATACATAGTCAATTGGATCACATGTAAATTCTTTCATAAATTCCCTTTTATGTGCTTCATTTAACCTGCACAGACAATTTACAAGCATTCTAAACTTTCTTTAACTTTTGCCCTGCTCTTCACTTTCTTACACAACCATTCTGTTTCAGGACAAAATTTATCACACAAGATTCTTTCTTTACACAATGCCATTTTCCTTTCTGTCTAATTTCTCTTACTCTCAAAAACTCACTTCCCACAAAACAGGATCCCAGTTTACCATGAAGTCACCCATTCACTTGGCCAAACTGATAACTAAAAGGTTTAAAAAGGCAAGAATCTTATTCTTTGACAAAGACTCAGTTTCCCCAACAATTTGAACAACAAAATTATTACATTTTACAAATGAGAGACATTTTATGAGCTATAACATTGATACAGGATTTTCACACTCAGGGCTGGACAGGGAACTTCCATTTTTCAGGCTCAGGTGATCTCAGACATCAGACTCTCATCTCCAGCCACAAACCCTCTGAACCCCAGCAAAGTCATGAACAAAGCAGTCCCAAACATTTTGGATGGCTCCACCTTGACTAAGGAGCATACACCCTAATCCCCTCCCCAGACAAAAACCACTGCAAAGACCTAATAACCTTGTCCAAGGTGAGGGGCTGCATTCATTCATTTGCTAGAACACCCATTCAGTTTGTAAAGGTATTTTTCCGTCTACCAAGTCCTGGCCCAAATATCTCTCATGGCCAATTATTTCCCCCTAGACACAGGAGTTATTCAGGAAACCACTGACCTGGGCCTTTTCCCCACTTCTAGAGGCTGTTCACCTTGGAGACCTGTTGCTTATATGGATACAGCCCTGTCCAGCATGAGATTCACACTCTCTCCCCTTGATTTTCAAGGGCCCTCCAGAGCTCACTGGACTGCCTGAACCGCAACACTTTCCAAGGCACGGCCCCTCTGCCAATAGCTCTGGCACTCTCCACTCCCTCTGCATGCCCCTCAGTCCAACAAAATGCCATTTTATCACTGATCTGTGGTCTGCGGTCTCAATTCTCAAATTCCTGAGACCAAAGACTCACTGAAGAAATTCCAGTAATAAAACTACAACATCTTTTCTAACGTCTTTTCATTTTCCCCCAAATCCCACATGGCCACGTGGCTGCCACCAAAGATAGAAAGCGGAAAATCTAGAACTTCCAGTTTCTCTCAGAATAGCCAGGGGGCAAAGTTGGAGCAGGGAAGAAGGGCACACTCACACATTTATTTCACCCCATGAATGGGGAGGGGGGCAAAACCCCACCTATTATTATCCATCTCGGTCTTCCAACCCATTTCTTAACCTGGGCAGCCTCGATTTCCCACTCGAGCTGCCACGTAGCCATACGAGGCAAACCAACACTCCCCTGGGCCCTGTGAAGGGAGGTCCAACCCCACCCTCAGAGTTCTCTCAGTCACACCACATCCGCACACTCTCACACGCCTCTCAACAAACTGGCCAGCAATCTAATGCCCAAGGAGTTGATCAGGCTCCTTCTTCCACTAAAACTGCAGTGGGACCCCAAGATCGATCATACCTTGCCTCAGACGTCTCCCTGTTCCTGCATGCCAGTTCCTCCCAGTGTTTGACTCCTTGAAGACCTGCCGACAGGGTCCTTTCTCAGCCCAGCTGAAGCGGCCTCGTCCACACAGGGAGGCCAAACTGCCTCCCCGGCGTGCTCAGTGTTCATGTCACCCAGGCTGATCAGGGGCCCCTATGTGGGTGTCCAGAAGATTGGCAGCAACTACCAGGTGCATGTTCTCTTGCTTCCCACTCAGGGAACCAAAAATGTTGCTGGAAGACAAGGCCCAAAGGAGAGAAAGAGCACCCAAACACCACGTTTATAAGAGGAAGGGCTTGATTCACCAAGTGTATCCTTGTGGTCTCCTTGTGAAGACCAGTTCTCCTAGAACTCACCCTTCTCGGGTATCCTCTCTCAATCCTATGTTGCTTGGAGCCCAAGAACAAAGGTATAGGAGAGACACTTGGAGATTTTGTTTTTTACTGCTCTCACCAATGTTCTTCTCCATCTTCCTCCTCCTCCCAACACTGGCTCTTCACACAGTGCAACCTTAGCTAAGGAGACCACTTGGTTGCTGGCTGTGTCTGCCCATGCTTGGACCAGGGCACACCCCAGTTTGGTGTGAAGGGCATATTGCAAGGGACCGTGTTTACATCTTTTTTTTTTTGAGACAGAGTCTCAAGCTTGCACTCTGGGTAGAGTGCTGTACTGTCACAGCTCACAGCAACCTCCAATTGGGCTTAAGCGATGCTCTTGCCTCAGCCTCCCAAGTAGCTGGGAATACAGGCGCCTGCCACAAAGCCCAGCCATTTTTTGTTGTTGTGGTGGTGGTTGTCATTGTCATTTTTAGCTGGCCTGGGTCAGATTCGAACCCACCAGCCCTGGTGTATATGGCTGGCGCCCTATCCACTGAACTACAGGTGCTGCCCTGTTTTGTATCTTTGTATCTTTAAGTAATAATATTAGCAGGCTTTCCTTTTTTTTTTTGCACTTAAACTTCCTGTTCTCATTAGCACTGCCTTCTGAAGGGAGAGGAAGCGGCAGAGGAGCTAATTAGAGAACCTGGGTGACTTTGCCTCATACTTCCAACCTTTCCCAAACATCTGCCCTGCCTGCTAAAAGAAGCTGGAGCCTGCTGCTTGCTGGCTTTCTCTTTTGAGAAACTATCAAAAAACATTTGTAAATGAATACGACTGCCTTAAAATGCAGGAAAAAAGCACATTTTCCAATTACAAGCGTGGGTGATTGCTCCAGCTTGTTTAATTAATGGAGTGTGCATCTGTTTGCTGGGGCTCTTCTGAATGTGTTTTCTGGAGTTGCTTAATTAGTTACAAAAAGCTGCAGGTGTACTGGCAGGGGAGAACAGTAGAGCTGGGATGTCTTCCAGAAGAGAGAGTCTTTTTTAATGTAAATATTTAGTCATATGATGATGAGGTTCATTTTAAAGTTCTCTTCCTTATTTGGTCTGCGTGCAGTGGTGTTGGAAGATATATTCGGGCTTCATTTGGATTGTTGACAAAATAAATTGAAATGGAAGAGACCAATTTTCATTATGACAGACACTTATATACAGTTAGACCATTACCAGAATGACAAGTTATTCTCATGTTGTCACTGTGAGACTGCTGGCTGGTTTTTCAGGCAAAAAATGCTTGCAAAGGGGATGAGATGTTGCATAATAATTCTGTGGGTGGAATTGCAGTGTCACATGTTATATAGAGGGACCCATGGGGGAATGAGGGGGGTTTTGTCCTCGTAGTAAGTGGAGATTGTTTTGGATGTGTTGGGAAGGTTTGCCCTCCTGTAATGGTTTATGAAAACTGGGGATGCTGCTGCTTACTGAAGTAATTACCACCTCTAGATCTGAGATATGTTAAGAACTGAAAGATACTCAAAGCTGACTTTAAGGAGGTTTGAGAATAGAATGTGTGGCTGTTGGAGGATGGGGAGGGGTGAGCAGACTATGGTCCTGGGCCAACTTTGGCTCATTGCCTGTTTTTTAAGTAAAGTTTTATTGGGATACATTTATTCCCATTAGTTTAAGTATTGCCTTTGGCTGCTTTTGCCATGATGGCAGAATCGAGCAGTTATGACTGTCTTGACCAGCACAGCCTGACATATTTACCATCTGCGTCTTTGTAGAAAAAGATACCGTGGTCTACCAGATGAAGTTTGAGGAGAGGGGCTGTGGCTCCTATTGCCCACTTTCCAGGATTCCAATTTTGGATCTGTAAGTTGGAGGTTAAGTTTCTTGTTTCTTGTGAGACGTAGTGGTTGAAGTCTTTTCCAATGAAATTTTGTAATTTTTCCCTAAGAAACACAAATAGCATAGTCGAAAAAAATGGAAAATATGTTTTCATTCTTTCCTTGTTGCTCTCTGTGCTGTGAACTTGGATTAAGCAAGTCACTGAGACCAAACATTGCCTGGATTAGGCACTTCTGATTCCCATCACTGCTTCACTCTTGGGTCAGGATGAAGACTCCATGTTATTATAAAAGAGATGGGTGTCTGGGCTGCCCCTGTGGAGGTCCATGGCTGCCAGCTGCCCTCGTGTGTGCACCCCAGTTCCACCTTCAGGATCCTCACTGTTTCACCCCAGTAACCACAAGAGAAAGCGTTTTCACCCTATAAATCCTAATTAATTTTTTTCCTAATTAATTTTTTAATGTTCAAAATATTTTGCAACATTATTCTTATAATTTCATAAATCAGGGTTATATTTATGGGCCAGGATTAAAGTTTGAAGGCAAACTTGATTTTAGCAAAGCATCCTGTGAGCATCTGGGCACAGTGTGGGGAGCTGAACAAATGCACCTCTTTTATTTAGCTCCAGTCATATCGTTTGTCCACATAAATAATGCAATTAAAAAGCTGAGATAGAGGGTCTCACAGAGCTGTTATTAACTAGCCAGGTGCCCTTGAACACCTCTGGGTTTCACCTGCCTAATGATGGGTTTGGGAGAGATGATCTCTAATTCTTGTCTGTTAAAAAATTTCAGTATGTGGAGACTGATTCCTATTATCTGGGTAATGTAATGGAGTAATTGTTTCATGTTCTTTCCTTTATAATTGCACATGCCCTGTTAAGTCTGGCCTTTGCTAGGGGCCCTTAAGTGACAGCAAGATGGGATGAGCCAGCAAGAAAGGGTGTGCAGGTGATAGCTATGCAAACAATAGAAGCTGATTTCTGTAAACTAGAGCAGAAAAGTGGTGTGATGGAAGAATAACAGAGAGGTCACAGGATCAGCAGGAAGGCTGGAGAGCAGGGACCTAGGGAGGCTGTGTAGCTGAAACACTGCCAGGATTATCCCTCTGGAATAGATGGCTGCTGCCGCCTCTGCCTGAGCCCCAGCTCGGGACCACTGCTATTCATTTATGTGAATTACAAGGAGGGTTGAATTACCTGCAGAGTGTTTACTTGGCCACTGCATACTAGGTGTACAAAATTGGTGTAGAGTGTGGGCTGGGTTCAGCCCTGCCAGCTCAGGCACCCTGGAGCAGTGATGTGGCAGTCCTGCCCCACCAACCCTGCCATGCTGGATCGTCAACTCTGCTACTGCTGTCTTTGGTCATCTTTGGTGCCTACATTTTTCATCATCCCTTTAGATTTAGCATTCCGGGCAAGA
The DNA here is from genome assembly GCA_963573935.1 of Arctocebus calabarensis. Lineage (NCBI taxonomy): Eukaryota > Metazoa > Chordata > Mammalia > Primates > Lorisidae > Arctocebus > Arctocebus calabarensis. The sequence continues at coordinate 8,877 of CAUYON010089924.1, read as the reverse complement.
GCTTCTGGTTTGGCTGGCTTTGAATGAGCACAGGCCAGATCCAAGGAGTGAAGAAGTTGGAAATATACATCCTCTTTGGCTACCATCACGGGATTTTGGGTGCTGCCTCCCTGTAGTTGGCTTCCCCTCAAACTGGCGAAATATTTCCAAGTTGGCAGTCTAATCAAAGACAACAACACACAACAAAATCTGTCAAGTACTGTTGTGCGGGTTGTGCACTGCAGAACTCCAGGGGGGCCATTCACATTGCAGTCTGAATGAATAGTGACCACTGGAGCTCTGCAGGGTGCAGCAGCTGCCATGGTGCAGCAATCAAACCCCATCCAGGCTTTTACTTTCTCTTTTCAGCATTCTATGAACGCTGACCCTGCAGTCCTCCATGCCCTTTATCTTCAGAGCCATTGGGTCAGATTCAGAAGTATACAAACATTTAGAATATACTGAACAGGAACGAGGGTTTACTTAATTGCTGGTTCCTTGATGTGACTTAGGTTGAAAGAATGCCAATTTTCATTCAAATGTTTTCACAAATACAAAGTGACAAATCGATCATTTGCCTGTTTTTGAAGAGTTTGCTTCACTTAGGTGATCTCTCTCTCTTTCTCTTTTAAATCTTTACACAATTCAGTTTCCTCTGTTCAGAGGGATTTCCTCTGGAAACAACATGGGGAATATTTATGAAAGAAGTTAATAGTTAAACTTGCTATGATATGTTTATATTTAATGTTCAATTCTGAACGCCAAAGGAAGGAGAGAGACTTTTAGTAATTTTTACCAACAAAAGTGCCTTCAACAGTTGCCAAGGGTTTAAATATGCAGTTTGAAAGGAGGTTGTTTTTCCTCCTATTGCCCTACAAAAATCCTATACTTTGCCCTCCTTGGTTGAGCTGTTTATGTTCATTTTCCTGAATTTAATAACAGAAAATTCTCTTTCCATTATTTTATCTAGAAGCCTATATTTTGACATAAAACCAAGAAGCATTTCCACTTCTTACATTTTAGTTTCCCCACTTCTCAAAGCAAAAGTAGTTCAATTAAATATCATCTGAGGGCTCCTTCGAGGCAGAGACCTTTGGAAATTGCTCCAACCCTTTAACATTTAGAAAAGCATATTTATAGAAGCAGAATGTCTTTGCAGTGTGTGCTTACTGTTCAGAGAGAGAAAAACTCCCTGCACTTTACTCTGAAGAATGAAGTAATTCCATTTCAAGGCTGGCCATTAGGAGTAATGGAGAAGCAGCCCCGATGGGCCTTAAGTATCACTGGCCCATCAGTCCAGATTCATGTTTAGGTTGTAAATTAACTTCAAGGAGAGGGATCACTTCTTTTCCACTGGATTAGGGGAGCATCAGGATAGAAATTTGGCAGGGGTTGGGGAAGATTTCTGAAATTACAAGAAAACATTTTCTCCATGTTGGGGGGGGGGAGTGGCTACGACATCCATCCTCTTACTTGCCTAAGTACCCATCCATTCTTCCACCCCTTCAACCACCCTAGCATTTGTCCAGTAATGTTTATTGAGCACTTGTTGTGCACTAGATGCTATAAGAGAATGGTGCAGAGAACTGAGAAGTGTGGAATCCCAGAGGAACAGATTCAGGGACGGAGAGGGAAATGGTAGGAGGCAGGATGGCAGGGCGGGGCTAGGGAGGTGGGTGGGTGGCAAGAGGAAGTAGCCCAAATGCATTTTCACAGCAGCATTTTAAGCTTTTTTAGACTCACTCTCCAAATACTTGATGTGGTTTTACAACTGCACAGATTTTCCGTGGCCAAGTACATTCTTATTTGATGAATTTATTTATTCATTCAACGAATATATATGTGTATACAGAGCTAGACAAAAAAGACATGTGCTCTGGCTTTATCCAGTTTGGTGTGTAGTGGGGTAATGACTACACACAAATAAATACATATTTACAGGCCACGGAGGAAAAATAACAGGCACCATGATGATTCAGTGAACTCACTGCCAGCTAGGAGCATTCTAGACACTGCTCACATGTGCTATATCTCACTGATACCTCGCAATGAGTCTATTTTTATTTCCATTTTTACAGATAAGAAAACAGATATACAAAACTGTAAGTATGGAGAGACCCCATTTAGGGGGCTGGGAAGACCTTCTGAGGAGCATGGCCATCCTTCCCCTCCATTTAGCCAGGCAGAAGTGGAGGGAAAGATGCCCCAGCAGAGGCAATGAAGCTCGTGTGAAGGTCCTGGGGCAAGAAGGAGACACAGAGAAAATCAAAGTCAGCTGGCTGGAGCATGGGCAGGAATCCTCTGTGAGGTCAGGAGTGGGGCTGGCAGGGCAGAGCTAGGCTTCACTACAAGAAGAAAGGGGTGGCATTGGTGAAGTTAAGCAGGGGTCCCAATGGAAGGCCTGGAATAGAAATATCTCAGAACTTGCATATTTATCTCACCCACTGTGTCTGATGGGCTTTCTTCAGGGTGTCCAAGCTAGCTATGGGGGGACTGGACAATAATTAATATATATTTTTGGCAAATTTTAGTTTTATCATTATTTTGAAAATTCTTTTTCTTTTTGGTAGAGACAGAGTCTCACTTTATTGCCCCTGGTAGAATGCCATGGCATCACAGCTCACAGCAACCTCCAGCTGCTGGGCTTAGGTGATTCTCTGGCCTCAGCTTACCAAGTAGCTGGGACTACAGGCACCAGCCACCACGCTGGCTATTTTTTGTTGCAGTTTGGCTGGGGTCAGGTTTGAACCCTCCACCCTTGGTATATGGGGCCGGTGCCCTACCCACTGAGCCACAGGTGCTGCCCTATTTTGAAAATTCTTGACATGCAAATGTTGCATTCAATGAAAGAGTAGTTTGTATTATTACAAGAAATTTCCACTTTAGATTCTTTAAGTATAAATTCTACAACTTTAGAACTGCTGTAAAAATATCAGCAATGTTTCATTCATCACTGCCTGTGCATACAAGTTTTCTTGTGGACAGCGACTGCCAGGAATTTGAAGCAATCACCATTAACAAGTGTTTTTCAGGAATCAAGTGTCAGTTTCAAGCGTAAAATGTAATGCAAAAAAGTTATATCCACCAAGCAAGCCCAAGTTTCTCAACTACCAAATTTAAAAAGGTTTAAAATGGAGGCCATATTGAATGTAATTATTAATGTTCCCTAAAACGTTTCCATTTTATTTTGCATATGATAGTTATGTAATACTAAGAAAATAAAATGATTTTTTTAAACCAAAGCTATGGACACTCTCAATCCCCCTTCAGTTTGCTCAAATGCACATGTAACATTTTCTCCATGGGCCACACTGTGGAAAAACCACAGTGGTGCCCTGCTGACCGGCACCAGCGTCAGCGTGACTTTATCCTTCTCAACTACGGCAGCGGTCACGCTCTGGCTTACCCCATGCAGCCTCGCAATCCTCTTGGATTTCAATATTCTTCCAAATACAAGGTTCTCCACCCTGTGACCTTGGATGACAAGCCAGCAGTGATGGCACAAATCCCCCTCAAATCTCCCAAGTTTTACTTTTTCTACAATGTTATGTGGCTTTGTAGCTTGGGGGCTGGAGGAACTCTGCTCATTGTGGAAAAGAACTCTGGAAGGTCTCACGCGTGTAATTAGATGCTCTGACTTCTGCTCAGCACAGCTGGGACTATTCACACGGTCTCCCGCGGTCACAGGGGCAGACAGCATAATCCCAGCCCTGACGGTAGGGAGCCAGGGCTAGTCCGCGTCGCACCTTTGGCGGTTGCTGTGAGCGGCCCTGCTGATGGCGCTCTCGGCTCTGTCCTCTGTGTCTGCGCCAGATGTCCCCTTCCTTAACTGTCGGGAGACTGGGTTGTTGGATCACGGCTCTCTCTCCCGTCAGACGACACTTCCAGGGGTGATGTGGCTCTCTCAGTTGGCGACAAGGGGACATTACAGTGGGGCCTGCGGCTGGGAACTGGAACCTCTGAACGGGAAAGCGAGCTGTGGGCAGGGAGATCCGGAGTGGCCGACTGGAAGGGAAGGGGGTGTGGGGGGCAGAACCCCGCACCCCTCTCCCCAGCCTTGGCAGGTCGTGCAGAGTCTGTGTCCGTGAAGAAGCTGCCTTGGATTTTCATGCCTCTCCTGCAGTCTCCATCTTGCACACACAAACATCGTGCAGCTCAACTCCACGCGGAGCTCCTTCTTTCTCACAGAGCCCCAGGCCCTCCTGCCCAGTTGGGCCTGGATGAGAAAACACACCGCAGTGGGAACTCACGGCCCTCGGCTCGCGGATGAGCGCTCTACTTGCTCACGTCCCAGGGCAGGCTGCCTGTTTCTGTTCTTAACGCTAGGGGTCGTCATTTCCCCGTTGTAATTCTTTGGAGACAGAGCTGGTGCCTTCTGCAGGCCTCACTGTATTTTTCCTTTTTTGTTGAAGGCGTCAGTCCTGAGGTTAGGGTTGGCCTGTGGTGAGCAGTAATACATTTGACCTTTGGCTTTGTGCACTAAGATGTAATTACCATTTGCAGTCTCATTTCCAGGAGCTGGGAGCCTCAGTTCATTCAGTTTAAGATAAATGGAGACGGGCGGACCCTTGATTTTAGTGATGTGTTGAGAGCAAAGCACAGATGTGACTGACGTATTTTATGAACTCCACTATCCCTCTCATCTTTATTTAAAAGCAAAAAGCTTTCATTTCCCTAAGTGATTTGTTATTTCACATTTTATGACCATAGATGGGTCTTAGTGAGGGTAATTTCCCTTAGAACGCACGTTAGTGTCTCATTGGTAAATAAACTCGAGGCATTTTTGCACTGGACATAAAATAAAGATGAAAATGTTGCATTCTAAACCAAAGGGTAGAATTAGAGGTTCTACATGGTGCATGCTGTGTTGTTTCCTTTGATTATAATCTTATTGCTATTTGTATTACAAAACAGTTGTCTGATATGTTTTAACATGAGAACATAGAGAACTATTTTTCATGAAATAATAGTAGCTGTGACTATTTATTGAAAGTCCACAAAACTAGCTATTAACATCATCTATTTTGTAATCTTCACAATGTTCCTAAAAAATAGGTTACCACTAGATTTGATATAGAAAGAAACTGAGGCAAAGAGAGCTTAAATGAAGAAAAACAAGAGAAGGAGATTAATAAGGAGACAGAACTAAGATCTGAACCCAGAACTCAGAGTCTCAAGAAGCCCTGGGTTTTGCCATGATCCCACTTTAGGCTCTGACTACTCTCAAGAATGTTTTTGCCTTTCCAACTATATTTTTTGTTTGTTTGTTTATTTATTTTTTTGGTTTGTTTTTCTTGTTTTCCAGTTTGAGGCTCTAGAGTATGAACTCTTCAATTCCCTAATGTGTATCTGGACTTTAATTTGGCCTGAGACGTCAGAAACATCCCTGGAGTAGTTTAGCTGGTAGCTTGCTCCTTATACGAAAAAAATAACATGTGCTCAATACATTTTTAATCTTCTAATTGAGTGCAGCAGCCAATTAATTCCGCGGGGATTTAGATTCTCTACCCATGGGGCATTCTCTCCTTATCCTTGAACAATAAAGCGGGTTATTGAGAGACAATCTCGGTTCAGCAGGGCCTGGGGCACCTAGGTAAAGATGTCTAACTCCCGAATGACTGGCCTGCGTCAGGCTGCCAGTGGGGCCCCTGTTAATGACCTTGATTGGACAACCCTGATTTTCAGGAGTCTCTGACTGGGCTGGGCTTTCCAGAGGGGCATCCAGAGTCTCCCGATGCTCCTGATCTCTGGCCTGGCGGATGCCATCTTCATTAATTTTTACTTTCTTGGAAAGTAGGGCGAGGCCTCCCCATCCTTCTGTGGTTAATGCTTTCTCTGTCTCAGAGAACAGCCTGTCTAGCTGTCCTTCCTTCGATGCCATTTTCCAGTGCAGGCATGGAGGGTTTGTACCTAACTGTGCCCTTGGGGGACACGAGATGCCATCTCTTCTATCTTCCTACCCCTTGAGTACCGCTGTCCTAAAAGCATGTCTATTTTTGATGAAACTCCAGAAGAATCCACAACTTTTAAAATAGTGTATGGTTATTAAAATTTGTTAAATATTTGTCTTTCCTGGAAGCTAATTTAAATGTGCATATTGTAAGGTAAACCCATTACTTCCTTGGATAGAAGGCTAAAGAAACCCACTGATGCACCTCGGGGTGTGAATCTACCACTGCAATAACAATAGAGAAGTCTAAGGTTCTTTGATGTGTGTGAAGTGCCTTCCTGGACCCCATAAGATAGGCTTCCAACAAGGAGTAAACAGAGGCTCAGCAAAGTAAAGGCATTATCCTAGGTCACACAGCGGGGTGCTGCAACTGGACAGTAGGCTGGAATGGTCTGGGAAAGAGAATGTTTGGGAGGGAATCAGGTCAAAGTCAGTACAAGTACTAAGGAAGTGGAGGGAATGAGCATGGGCCTGCTGAGTGACGCTGGGAGAGCTTTTCTCGTCTCCTGACAGGAACTGGTCTCCAGGGTCCAGCTCCAATGTCCCAATCCTCCTTTGCACCCACCAGACGCAGCTAATCACGGCTCCTCAGTGCTCTGTCTCCACAAGGACCATTTTTGGGGTCTCCAACTCAGTAGTGGGTTATTGTTCCCTGAATTAGTCAGGGTTTCCTAGAGGAACAGAAACAATAGGATGTGCATATAGAAAGGTTTAGTTTGGGGGGCTGGCTTATGTAGTCACGTGAAGACCTGCTGAGCCCAGAATCTGATGGGGGAGGCTGGCAGGCTGGAGCCCTGGGGAAGAGGTACAGTTTGAGCCCACAGGCTGTCTGCTGGCAGCTGCAGTGGAGGAGGTGGGACCTCTGTTCAGGCCTTCACCTGAGGGCATGAGGCCCTTCTGCACAAGGAGAGTAATCTGCTTTCTTCAGAGTTCACCCACTTCAATCTGGTTCTTATCTTAAGAAAACACCTTCACAGAAGTATCCAGAATAACTTCTGGCCAGATACCTGGGCATCATGGCCCAGCCGAGCTGACGCACAATTAACCATGACACCCTCTTTCCTGCGTCTGTCTTAACTGCTGGACTAGGGGATTCTCCAGAGCATCTTTTATCCGTCTCCTGAGCACTCAGGGATGAGCATATAGCAGGTTCTCAATAAATTATTTCGATTTCAAAAAACATACACAATAAACTAAACTCCAATGTGCTTTGAAAATAAAGTGTTCCGTTTTGTTCCTGCCACACGTCCCTGAGGTGGGCGCACTCATTCCTGCCTTTTCTGGCAGGAAACAGAGGCTTAAGAAAACACAGTCAGGATCACAAACCTGGTAAGAATTCTGGTCCCTGTGCTTCTTGCCCTATACTGAACTGCCCTTTTATTTGGTAAAAATGTCAGTGGAGGTGTTCTGGGGTAGTCCGAATCAGTATCTTACAGAAACTGGCACTCAAAGTCTTGCCCAACTGCAATCAGCAACTGTGAATGTTTTATTGAGACTTATTATTTGCCTATCAAAATCAATCAGCTATTGGGCAGCGCCTGTGGCTCAGCGAGTAGGGCCCCGGCCTCATATACCCATGGTGGCGGGTTCAAGCCCAACCCCGGCTGAACTGCAAAAACAAAAATTAGCCAGGCGTTGTGGCGGGTGCCTGTAGTCCCAGCTACTCGGGAGGCTGAGACAAGAGAATCGCCTAAGCCCAGGAGTTGGAGGTTGCTGTGAGCTGTGTGACACCACGGCACTCTACCGTGGGTGATAAAGTGAGACTCTGTCTCTAAAAAAAATCAATCAGCTATTTACTAAACAGCTGCTAAGTGCCCAGCCATGACTGAGGTGCAATTGATTTCTGTATCCAACCATTTCTCCACCCCTCCATTCCTCCTTCATTCCCTTTATCCCTCTTACTGAACTTTCACTATGCAGAAGCCCCTGGGGGAGTGAAGGTACCACACACACAGCCAAGACACGGTCCTTCTCTGGTTACCCAGGCACTGTTAATCTGAATGTCCATTTCATGCAGGCGCCGCTGGTCAGGCCAGATGATGACATCTGGAGACGTTTATTCACTTTCAAGGCTGCTGTCATAGACAAGTTGGGGAACAGGACTTCCTGGTACCCATCAAGGACCCAGGCTACTCTGTGTACCCAGTGAAGTATTGTCTAACTATGAATTTAGTCCAGAACAAATATTCTTCAAAGATAGAACCATTTTAAGATAGGAAGATATTATGTAACCTTGTAACCTATGAGGAAGAATCTGTTTAATGTGTATGATGAGTTTACTGATGTTTACTTTTACTGTGAGAATAAAGGTAACAAAGGAAACAGGAAGGCAGAGCAGCTCTTTGATGACACCTCCTCTCTGCTCTCCAGAATTGCTGACTTTTCTGTAAATAGAAGTGAAACTGTTGGTCTCTCATCCACTTCTCAGTTGATTGGCTTGGGGGACAGGTGGATGGACTCCTTGGTCCAGCAACACTCTCTAGATGCTCACAGCCAAGGGGTCACCAGCTGCCAGAGTGCTTCTTTCTTGCGGCTGGCTCCACCTGCAAAGCCTGCCGGGTGGAAGATAGCTCTCAGCCACATCAGCCTTGGGGGGACTGTGCAAACCGTTTGATATGCTTGGATCATTGTTCTTTCTACATGGTTCCTCCTCGTCCTTTCATGTCCTAACTGAAATGCACATTTCCTCTTTGGAAAGATTGTCCTTCCATCCCTCCTAATATGAAGTAGCTCCTTTCCCGTTTGCTTCTCATTATCTCTTATTATCTGACATTTTTATTTATGTAATTGTTTTTGTTTGTGCAAGTTTTTTTTTTTTTTTTTTTTTTGAGACAGAGCCTCAAGCTGTCACCCTGGGTAGAGTGCCGTGGCATCACAGCTCACAGCAACCTCCAATTCCTGGGCTCAAGCGAGTCTCTTGCCTCCGCCTCCCAAGTAGCTGGGACTAC
>CAUYON010089917.1:0-42925 GCA_963573935.1 Arctocebus calabarensis | reverse complement strand
GCAACCACTTGCCAGATCTCCACCACTTTTGCCTTCCTCAGGGGGTCCAGAAGTCTCATGCTGTCTCCCTGTGTCCCCAAAGGGATGTTTCTGGGCAGATCTCGTCAGCCAGAGATGCCTGAAGTCTTCTCTCCCCAGTCTTACTGAGCCCAGTTGCAAGGAAGCTGTTACTCGGCCACCATCTTGGCTCCTCCCTCTGCTTGGAATTTCTTTGTCTATCTGATATCTCACAAGCACAGGGCAAGTTTCAATAAGTTCATTGATGACAAACCTTTCTAACACTATTCTAGTCCTAACTTACACCCTTCGGAATTCTTAAATGTGTAGGCATAGAATTCTTCCTTGCCTTATCTTTGGCATACAGGGTTGCAGTAAATAAAAAGATACTCCATATCCTGTTACACATATTTGCTGTAGATGTAGAGAGTAAATAATTGGCTGGCCTTGACACTAGGTCCTGTTAGAGTAAAAGTAATTAGCTGTGTGTCCCCAAGCCTTTTGCATCTTTTAACAATAATCAACTTCCAGAAAAAGTTTTCATATTATTCAGCATCTCTGAAAACTGGACAGTGTTAAATAAATAGTCATATATTTTGTTCTCTCATTTACCTGTTTTCTCAGTATCCCAGCTGACCATCTTGTTATGGTAACACATTATTTTTTAGATATATTCATACCATTGATTATATGAAAGCTTTTCCCCATCTAATTAATTCTTAATTGGACCTTAAGGAACTTACTGCTTTCCTATTTGATAAGGTAGATTTTCTGTCTCCTTTTCCTAGTTTTGTGGGAAGACTTTCACTAGAGTTATTAGGAATGTTTAGTAAATAACTCATAAAATAAACTACACTATGCCCCTTTTTAAGTTAATTATGAAAAATATATATTTAATCTTAAAGGAAAAGATAGAAAGTAAGGAACATAAAAGTCTTGAAAATTTAGCAGAGTAAAATAAAATATGACATTGTGAAAGAACAGTTTATCATGTTTTCTCAAATACCATGATGGCATAATATTGATAATATGCTGTATGCCTTCCATGTAACTGTTTAGGGCTTTGTAAAAACTACTATCATAAAGGTTATTTATTTATTTATTTTTTATTAAATAATAGCTGTGTACTTTAATGCAATTGTGGGGTACAATGTGCTGGTTTTATATACAATGTGAAATATTTTTATCAAACTGGTTAACATAGCCTTCAGGGCATTTTCTTAGTTATTGTGTTAAGATATTTATATTCTATCATAAAGGTTAACACTAGACATCATAAATTGTTTATTAATCACAGAAATACTTGATATCAAATGTCACTAAAAACTTTTTCACATAATTTGTGACAAACAGTAATTATCAGAAAATTCTGTATTTTCACACTGTTTTAGAAATAATATAAAATTTGTTAAAATATGCTTTCTATATGAGTTCATATGAATTCCAGAAATTGCCATACAGGAATTTTATCCATTCTTTGAAATTATAAAGATGGTAGGGGGACATTAAGAACAAAGAAATTAGATTTTATTTTTTTCAAGTGGATATGTTAATAAAAGTCCAGAAAAATTTATGCTATTATATTTCTTTATTGATGCTCACTTTTTCCTTAAAAAAATTCTAGAGAAAACCATAACATAAATCACATGTCTTAATTTGAATAATATCTTGGTCTGAATAGTCATAGAAAGACAAGAAATTGGGGGAAATCTGTGTCATCTCTTTAAAATAAAGTCATCCTGGGGATTTCACATTTAACTTACATAACTCAATCTCTAATAAGTTTACTGGCAATAAATTAGTCCTAATTGAGGCTTAGTCTCACAATTTATCTCTTTCAGTAGACATTTTAATTATTGCTAGCAGACACTGGAAACCAAGTAAGTTGAGGACAAAATTTAAGTTATGTTTGTGAAAGTGAAGCGTTTAGGGAAATAACCTTAGTGTTTATAGTTCTTTAAAAATCTAAATGGATAATATTTTTGAGTAGTTTATAAAATATACATAGCAAGTCAGTATTGCTTGAAAGACAAGGTACTGATTCACACCTTGTATGAAAGTTTTTATTTCAGTGCCTAAAGAGAGCAGCTTCACTAGCAATAATTTTTAAAGAATTAAGTTTATTCTCTGGTATATTTATTTTTTAAATTTATTTTTCACTTAAAATTAATATGAGAGTAAAAATTTTTCAGTTACATTGTTCTCACTTCCAGGGTAAAGTTCCAGTTGTAACAGAGCCCCTCAACCAGGGGTGTGTTATACATACTCACAATGTGCCTGTTAGGTGAGATCCCACCACCAGGGGGCGAGCTATAAACCCTCACAATGTGCACGTTAGGTGAGATACCCCTTCAGGCCCCCCCTTCTGCCAATCATCCTTCTCCCTCATCTCCCACCATGTCCCTCTACCCCTGAACTAGACTATATTAGTGTTTTATTGTTTTTATGAGCATGTAATTGTTTATATATTGGCTTCATATTAGTAATGAGTATATTGGATATTTATTTTTTCATTCTTGTGACACTTTAGTAATGTATTTCAACTCCATCCAGATATGTGTAAAACATGTAAAGTCTCCCTCTTTTTTAAAGGCTGAATAGTATTCCATGGTATTCATATACCACAGTTTGTTGATCCATTCATGGGTTGATGGGCATTTGGGTTGCTTTCATGACTTGGCAGTTATGAATTGAGGTGCAATAAACATTCTGGTGCAAATGTCTTTGTGGTAAAATGAGTTTTGTTCTTCTGCATAGATACTTAATAATGGGATTGCAGGGTCAAATGGAACGTCTATATTTAGAACTTTGAGGATTCTCTACTTTTCTTAATGTTTAATTTGAGTTCTCTGTAGATTCTAGTTAGCAGGCCTTTGTCAGATTCATAAATGCAAACATCCAAAGGCTATCCATTTGCTTTTTTTTGTGGTACCCTTAGCTGTGCAAACACTTTTTAGCTTGATCAAATCCCAGCTATTTATTTTTGGTGTTGCTGCAATGGGGAGAGTCTTTGTCATAAAGTTTTTTCCCAGGCCAATATCTTCAAGTATTTTCCCCAGACTTTCTTCTACAACTTTTATTGTTTTGTGTCTGGAAGCAGCTTTTGCCAGTGGCTTGTGTTCATAGGGAGAGAAGGAGCCGAGTGTGAGGAGCTCTGCACTGGGAGGGCCATGTAGGCAACATCGCCCAGGCTCCACCAAGGAGCAGAAACGAGAAGGGAAGAAAAACAACAGGCACAAACCCAGCTCCAGGAGGAGGGGAGACTCCCTCCCCATAGGGGTGCTCTGGCGGGTGACCAGCCCGCAGGTGAACAGGGTTCCAAAGGGTTCCTCGTCACAGGACAGCAGTCCAGTTATCGAGGTCCCACCACTGAGCCCAGGCCCCATCCTGCCTGGCACAAAACACCAAATATCTTTCCTGCCATCCTGAGCACCCAGATCACCCTTCCCCCATCGTAGTTGCCGGAAGGTAAATTTACTTTTTAAGAAATGGTCTTGCTTTTAGTTTTACCTACTTGTGGTCAATGGCCTGGGATGCCAGGTGGACAGTCTGAGAAAGTTTCCTCTTCAGCAGAGCAGACCATTCTGGGGCTACTAACACCTGCCAACATATGTTCTCGACTCTGACATAAACAGACAAATTATTCTACACCATTTGGGTTACTTGATAGTGACCGAGGGGAGACCTAAATACCCGAGCTCTTCCATAACTCTTTCTCTTCCTGTTGGAGAACCAGGCGCAGGCCATGTTTACCCATCCAGCATCTGTAATCCTAACCACGCAGTAAGCCTGCTTGAAGCAGCGCTTAGCTCTACTTAGTGTCAGGCTCAAGATGAGTGCTTAATTAGTACTGGCTGAATGATAATTAATCAACCTCCTTCCCTACAATTCTTCTCTTGTTTACCAACCTGATCATATGCATGTTTACATATATTTATACAGCTCACATCCTTTAATCTCTAGTGACCATTTTATTAACAGAAGATAACAAACCTCTCCTTTAAAGGCCTGTTTTATTAATATTTGTTAATGACAACTACACAAACTGGAAAATAGCAGCCTGTATTGGTGGAAATGCCACACGTTCTTGGTGTGAAGACAAGGCTTGTATCTTGTATGAATTACAAGTCTCTGCACTAATTCTCCAGCTCTTTGCCTGCCCTGGAGTGTCTACTACAGCATATAACATACTGTACTTTTAGGTAAATAGTTGTTTAAACACATGAAACAGAACTTGATTAATATGAGATGGGATTTCACTACAAGATATATGCAAATGATACAGCATAAGGATCAAGTTGATAACAGTGACAAAATCAGTCTTGGTAGCAGGAAGTATACATTCTCAAATGCCTAGTATATGTGCAGTGTTTTAAATACATTATTTTAGATATTTCTGATAGTTTGAAAAGTCAGTGTTGTCACTCTCTTTTGTGGTTTAAAAAGTTAACATGTCTGGGGTCACCAAGCAGACAAGCAGAAATCACCCTCTTATTTTATACTCCTTTCTTACTTAGACCTCATCCAAATATTGATGTGGATTTTCCTGGAGGGTTTTCTCAGTTGAGATGATAGTTCTCTGACCCATAAAATAAGAGCTTAAAAAACCTTCAATATCCTTGTTTCTCCATTTTTTTCAATCTTTCTGATGTAGCATGAGCAAAACATACTTCAAACTTATTTTCATTTTTCCTTCGTTCATCTCAATAGGACTTTCCCAGGAGACAGTAGTGATAAATGAGTTCAGTGTTAATGACATATTTATGAGCTTTTAAAGTGAAATGAGACATTGTATAATAAATACTGCTACAAACATTTACAATCATTAAACAGCTTAGAAAATACATTCAACATTTTGATAAACATTTCAACTAACTCTGCATCTCCTTCTAGCATCAGCGTTTATATAAACTAAAAGAGAAAAGGCAAGGCTTTCTCGGTGTTTAAACATTTTTCTTTTTTTTTTTCTTATTGTGCTGCCTTAAATTATTTACATAAATGTCTATAACAAAGTGGAATTTTCAGTCCTCCTACAGGTATTTGTAGTTTTGCTTTAGGGCATTTTTACTGAGGCCTGAAGTGGACTTAACTTACGTACCGAGCAATGGCAAAAAGGAAAAAAAGTTAAATGTGGAATATTTAGATAAAAATATTTAAAATTATATAATATATTGGCGGATGTGGGGGACATACACATTTGTTGCTAAATAACATAGATAGACCAAAACATTAAAAACAGCAAGAGGCTGGGCACAGTCATTCATGGCTGTAATCCTTCTACTCTGGGTGGTCAAGGCAGGACGGTCCATTGAGGCTACTAGTTCAGGATCAGCCTGAGCAAGCATGTGACTATGTCTACACATACACACATACAAATGGCTGGGAAAGGTGATGTGAGCCTGCAGTCCTCACTACTTTGAAGGCTGAGGTAAAAGTGTCACTTGAACCCAGGAATTTGGGGCTGCAGTGAGCTGTGAAGATGCCAATACACTCTGTCCTTCTTCAGAGAGCAGGACTCTGTCTCAAGGGAAAAACAAACAAACAAAACAACAATAACAAAAAAGCAAGAGAGAAAATAAGGGATGAAAGAGGACTATGGAAAGGTTTTTATGTTATGCCCACAAAGGAAGATAAATAACTATTGAAACTTGGACGTTAGCAAAAAATATTCTCACTAAATGAAGCAAGTTTTAGAGAGACATTTATTTATGTGTAAAAGATTTAAAATTTGAACATGAAGATCTTTATTTCCTGTATTATGACATACTAATTTATTCAGACAAACCATCTAGCTGAAAAGAACTGAAGATTCTAAAAACAAACACAACTTGCTCTTGCATGGAGAAATAAAACGTTCCAGAACTCAAATTTTGCAATAAAATATTTCAAGGAAAACCTGAAACTTAGAATGACAAATAATGACGTATCTGGGATGGGGTGGGGTGGGGTGGGGAGAAACTGTAAGTAAAACCCAGCTATTTAACAAAGACACTAGGGAAAAGTATCCCTACTCAATGAATAGTCCTCGGAAAATTTGATAGCCACATGTAAAAGACTGAAACAGGAGCTCTCACTACTCACAAAAATTAATCCACAATGTATAACAGTTAAATCTAAGGTCTGAAACTTTAACAATTCCAGAAGAAAATGTTGCAAAACTTTTATAGACCTTGGCATAGGCAATGAATTTATGAATAGACTCAAAAGGCAATAATAACAACTACAAAATTAACTCATGAAACTAGATTAAATTAAAAAGCTTCTAAAGTGTGGAAACAGCCTAAATGTCCTTCAACCCAGGAATGGATTGGAAAGCCATGGTATATGTATACAATGGAATATTACTCAGCCATCAAAAATAATGGAGACTTTTCTGCATTTGTAATAATTTGGATGGAGGTGGAACACATTATTCATAGTGAAACATCACAGGAATTGGGAAGCAAGAATCCTATGTATTCAACTTTGATTTGAAGACAATTAAAAAAGAAAGAAATTGATCATTCATTTCCTAACTATTTATTAATTTCTAATTATGTTCCAGATAGGATTCTATAGGCTGAGCACACTATTGTAATGAAAGCAATATGATTTCCTGTCCACATAGAGTATGCATTCTCTTTGGGAGTCAAGATAATAACCAACCAAATAGATAAATAAGATAATTATAGGTTGTAACTCAGGCAATGAAGGAAATAAAACAGGGTGATGAGAGGCAATGTAACAAGAGGCAACTTTTTAAGGAAGTAACATTTTGTTAAGAACTGAAAGGTAAGAATCACCAAGCAGAGCAAAGATGTGAGAGAAGAACATTCTATGTGTAAGGACAATAAACTTGAAAGCTAGGAGGCGATAAAAGATTTACATGTTTAAAGACTAGAATGGTGCCTGTGTGGTTGAAACACTGTGCGTAAATGGAGATAAAACGATATGTGCTCGCAATGGAGAGACCAGAGGCGGTTCCTGTAAAGTTATGGTAAGGAGTTCAAGTGCAATGGAAAGTCCCTGAAGTCTTTGTGGGAAGTCGGGGTTGGTTATCATAACTTTGCATTTTTTAAAGATTCCTGTGGCTGATGAATAGGGAATGCAATGTAGGGGGGGCATGCAATATGAGTCAAGATGGGGTCATGGTAGAAACAGAAAGGTATAAGCAGATATTATAAATTGCTTGGAAAAAGAACCAGAACAAAGACTTGTTTACAGATGAGATTTGGAGGAAGGAAAAATATGTTTCCTTTATTTTAGCCTTGAGCAACTCAAAAAGACAAGATGTAAAGGAAATGCCAATAACTTAATGTTAGACATATTAAATTTGAGATTTCTGTTAACATCCAAAGGAAGATGTCTAATCATTTTATATATAAATTTATACGTAGTTATAAATAATTTGGACATTAATTTAATATCTAACAACAGCTTGGACTTTTCAATGCCATATTCATTTACCTTATTATTCATTCATTCAAAAGACAAATATTTTCAGCTTACTATGAAAAATATTTTTTGCCATGAAGGCAAAGAATTCTTGTCTTCACGATATACATGGAAATAGAATTTGCCTTTTTTTTTTTTTTTGAGACAGAGCCTCAAGCTGTCACCCTGGATAGAGTACCGTGGCATCACAGCTCACAGCAACCTCCAATTCCTGGGCTCCAGCGAGTCTCTTGTCTCTGCCTCCCAAGTAGCTGGGACTACAGGAGCCCGCCACAACACCTGGCCATTTTTTGGTTGCAGCCGTCATTGTTGTTTGGCGGGCCCAGGCTGGATTCGAACCCGCCACCTCAGGTGTACGTGGATGGTGCCTTAGCTCGTTGAGTCACAGGTGCTGAGCCAGAATTTACCTTTTTTGTAATCTAGACTAATTTGAATAACAGACTTCATTTTTATTGAAAAAATAATAATTATGTGGAAAGTGAAAGTTTATTTAGACTTAAAAAATTTTAAATAGTCTCCAAATTAAAACTATTTTTAAACTTTGAATCAGAAAGGCATGAAGACAGGCCAAAAGCAAAACAACCATATGAACAGAACAGCATCAAGGTAGAGACGACTCTAAGTTCTGCAGTTAAGTCTTATTTGTTATAATTTTATTTAGAAGTCTTACAAATGATGTATACGATGAAGTGAATAATGAAACCTCAATGCTGTTTAATATTCTTAAGTGCATTTCAAAATGGATCTTCTGAAGTTCTGTATATAAGACGAAAGGAAATGGTATCTTTTTCAATAAACTTTTGTGCAGAAAATGGCAGAAATAGCTGAATTGGGGGGAAGTGCAAATTCTATATTTATAAAATAATGGGCTTCGATTTCTCAGGTACCTCGTAGGTGTCACTCCAAGTGGCTGATAATAGCAAGTATCAGGTTAAAATTCATGCAAGGCAATGACTGAAAATAACGAACAAGAAACAGTCAGCCAGGTGAGGCAGCACGAGCCTGTCAGTCCAGCACTTTGGGAAGCCCAGATTGGAGGACCACTTGAAGGCAGAGCCAAGCATGGACAACATAGCAAGACTCCATTTCTACAAAAAATGCCAAAATTAACTGGGCATGGAATGGTGCGTACCTATAGTCCTAGCTATGTGGGAGGCTGAGTCAAGAGGATCACTTGAGCCAGGGAGTTGGAAGTTGCAATGATCTGTGATTATGCTGCATTACAGTCTGGGCGACAGAGTGACATATTGTCTGAAAAAGGAAGGGAGGAAGGAAGAATGGAAGGAAGGAAGAATGGAAGGAAGGAAGGAAGGAAGGAAGGAAGGAAGGAAGGAAGGAAGGAAGGAAGGAAGGAAGGAAGGAAGGAAGGAGTGGCTCAAGAGGACAGAGATTACCCAGAGAATCCTGAGAAACCCAAGCCCAGTAAATTATGAAAGCTAAAATTCAGCTATTTTTAAATGCAGTAAGCAACCTGATTTTGATAGTGTTTAATTTTTACCACTGAACACATTTTGATTCTCGTAAGTTTTATTCCAGTCCTAGGCTTTAAAGTTAATATTACTTACAGTTGAGGGTGGTCCAGGAGTCAGAAGCCCAGTGGCTCCACATCATGCCAGGGTCCTCTGTTCCTCTGATGACACGAAGCTCAGTTTTAGTATGGAGATTCTTGCTGTCCTGCATGAGAACACAAAACCATTTTGAGACCTGCTCCAGGAAATTTAGCCTCAGTCTTGAAATTCTGATGTGTAATTTAATTTTCTATAGAACTATAGCCCTGCTTGTTTTTTTTCCCCTTAGAAATGGGGACATTACATCCAAACCTAGTTTTTATGGCTTGTTTATTATTACCAGCTGCAAGGTAGGACTGCCAGATAACACACAGGACACACCCAGTTAAACTTGAATCCTGATAAAAAACAGATTTTTTTTAAGTGTGTCTCGAATGCTGCAACTCAGATGTTGCTTATACTAAAAATTATTTCTTCTTTATTTGTGAGTCGAATGTAAGTGGGTTTCTAGAGTTTTATATGCTGCAGCAAGCATACTTACCACCAGGCCTTTCTGTCCTGACTGCCAGCCTAGTCCTCAGCTTATCGCCTGCCGCTCACTTACTGGGCCAGTGAGTTAGTGCTCAGAGACTTCCTGTGACTGTTGTCATCAGCATCATTGTCCTGCATCGCTAGTGGCTTCTGGGATCTTCTCTATTGATCTATTTTACCCAATCAGACTCATAAAATCTAAAATTAAAATCTGAATTTCACCTCAAAAGTGCTCTGGATTTTAGTGGTGGGTAGCTGCGCCGATCTTTCCAACATGGAAACAATCAATGTTTCCAACATGTTCCAATCAATAACAAAGTTCTCAAACTAAAAATGAGATTGTTTGAACAGTTCATCTTAAAAACAGATTATGATTAAGGAAGGTCAGAAGAATCACCATCATCTATTATCCGAAGGCATGAATTCGTTCTAATTTTGTCTCGTGCCTCACTCCTCCTGCCTTAAGTTTACAAAATATTCTCTCTGTGTTGGCCACCTCTTTACAGACTTTTGTAATGAATGTTTTGTAATAAAGGTACATTTAGCTATAATTTCCTATTTCCCTATGGATGGTGACATTGGGGGCAACTTTTGTATTTGAAAAAACCTAATAGCATATGTTTATATCAAATACAACAGCCACTTGACTGTACAATGCTAATGTTACATCAAATGATCTTAAGTTTAAGTAATGCAAACAGTAATTGCAATTTTGTAACTTTGATGTGGCAGATGCTGAAAATGAACACAGATTGGAAACAAAGCTTTAAGAAATGTTTAGATGTATTCATGATAAGGGACACAGTTTATTGATAGAAAAGGACACTTTAGGCTTGTGTGATCATAAGCTTTGAGATCAATGTCCAGCACAGTGTATTCCTACTATGGCTGCCTGGGATAGTCACTTAAGGAACTCTGGAAAAAAACACTGACATTCAAGTATGTAGAGCAATCCAGTCAGAATTGCTGGGTGTCTGAAGATCTCAGGGTAAATCTTATGCACATTCAGTTTGAACATCATTGGTTTAGCATGAAAATCAGTCCTTATGGAAACTGTTCAATAAAAATTTGAGTTCTGTTGAACCCATGGGTCTGACCTAGAGGGACTTTACCCGACAAATGCAATCAGTGTAACATGGTTTCTTGTACCCTCAATGAATCCCCATATATTTAAAAAAAAAAAAAAAAAAAGTGAATTATCTTTATGGTGAATTATCTTTAAGTTCACTTTCAAAAGAAAATAGTTTAAACTGTGGTTTTGATTATGCTGAAGATTTGACTTGAACTTTATTCATTTGATAAGAAAAAAAACCATCTGACTATCTAATAGTAAGAAATAATATTCTTCAGAGAAAAGAAAAGAACAAATTAGATTATAAATGGGAGGTTAAGTAGTCTTTTATGATTATAAACTAGGCCTGGCTTGGAATTAATCCAGAGATCACAATTTTTATTTTTTATAGACTATTTTATGATTTTTTTTGATAGAAGGCCTTGCACTTTGGAAGAAACTTTTTATTTTATTTTTTATTTTTTTAAATTATAACTTCAGAGATTTTAGAAAAACTTCTTATAGAGCATTAATAGAAGATAATCAGTTAAGAGTGTGTTAAAACATTAATGTAAACTTAATGTTTCTACACAGACATAGTCTCCCAGGTATCTTTCCGTTATTATACATAGAGTATAAATAGGTATTATAGAATTTATTATGATCCAATACTTAAGAAAATTGTGAACGTTTTGTGAAAACTACATGTAAATTATAAAACTCTTCTCAGCATCTAGCAGAGAATTTTCACACAATAAACACTCAATGAATTATGTTTTTAGTGGATTCATACTGGAATTAGCCAGTAAAGGAAAAGATAATCACTACCAAGTGAGAAAAAGCACATTGGTCAACTTCATGAAATTCGCTTTAAATAAACCAGAGTATTTTTACACAGTATTAAGTACTTTCCTAGGGTGGAGTTGCATTTCTTGTATTTTTTTAACATTCTTTCCTACTTTCTAGAATGTCCCACTTGGATTTTGTAGATAATGATTTTTCAATTATTTTAATTATCATAGTTTGCAAAATTTACAAGTAAAAAGACAAAAGGAGAAAAGATTACAATTGAGAAATTAAGAGAATGGTACCAGTAGATTAAAAAGAATATAAATATATTAGATTCAAATAATTGTTTCAGTAACTTATAATTTTAAAGAAAATAATTAAGGGTGGCACCTGTGGTTCAGTGGATAGGGCTCCAGCCCCATATACCAAGGGTGGTGAGTTCTGACCTGGCCCTGGCCAAACTGCAACAAAAAATAGCCTGGCATTGTGGCGGACACCTGTAGTCCCAGCTACTCAGGAGACTGAGGCAAGAGAATGGCCTAGGCACAAGAGTTGGAGGTTGCTGTGAGCTCTCAACCACAGCACTCTACTCAGGGAGACAAAGTGAGATTCTGTCTCTAAAAAATAAAAAAACAAAGGAAAGAAAATAATTTAAAGTAACTCCTACTTCTCATTTTATTTTTAAGATTTGGCTTACTAATATTTTCAGCCATTTTTATGCTTATTAACCTGAAGTTTATAAGCCCAATTTAAAAAATATCTACATCTTAACATAACTTTTAACTAGGACCTCGCCCTCCAAACAATAATTATCGAGCTTTAGTATTCAAAAATAAGTCTCTTTGACCTCTGATGGTTTATTAGCTTATGTTGCTATGTCATTACTCCAACTCATAAATATTTATGATATTTAGGTATTCAGACCATTTTGATTAAGGGACCATTGTCACTACCCATTCAACCTACTTCCAAAGTGGCAATGTCTGAAAAATAAAAAGTAAATGTGACCTGTAACCTGACTTCACAGGCAGGATTCTAGAATCTTCTAGGCAGAAATTCTGATACAGAATTAGGGTAAAGAAACAATTGGAGACTGCCTAGGAAGATAGGTACATTGTGTGATCACACAAGAGGAGGCATTTTGTTCTGAGACATCACTGGATGAGATTCCAACATCTACTTTCTATTCCCATGGGTGCCAAGTGGCCTGACCAGTGCCCTGAGGATTTCCATCAGAAGAACCATGCATTTAAGTGTTTCCCTTGGCTGTCTTTTCTAGGCTGTACCTAGCCACCACCCACTTCCAACTTCTCCAAGGATCTATAAGCCACAAAATATCCTTTAGTAAATCTCTTTCTGCTTAAAATAGTCAGACTAGATTCCCAAAATCCTAACCAAAGAAAGAGTCAACTAAAGATGTTTGGATAACCAGTCCCAAAACTTGGGAAGATGCCTCAGCAGTAAATACCAGTAGGATTACTCTGAAAAATAGTATAGGTTGAGTTACATTATGACTAGAGCTGTCTCCAGCAGAAGTCTTTCCTACCAACTCTAAAGTCTTTTAAGATTATCTGTCTTTAAATGACCTCACCCACTGAAAGTTGTTTTCACAGTAGATTCAGCCTCATAGTCACGTATGGCACAGACTCCATAACCTTAGTTAAAATGAAAAACCATGGCTTTGAAGAATTTATCCCTTACTATTAGAAAGAATGTGATCCACAGAATAGGATTACCTATGCATTTACAGGGACATAATTCAAGTTACAGTGTTACATTTCGATGTGACATAAAAGAAAAATAAGAATATCATTATTTTGAAAGAATATACTCTTAAATTTAATTTGCAAGCCTGTGTGGCTGCAATCATGCCGTGTACCAGGCGATTTCCACACAGCACTATCTAATCAGATAACTGCTGGACAAGAGAGGGTTATCACAAGAGGCCAGAAGATATTCTCAACTTCCTCCAAAATCTTGTTAGAATACATCTACTTGGCGTAACCCATTTTTCCTGTGTCTTAAGAGATATGGGAGATAAAGTTTTTAGTTCCATAACATCTCTACAACAGGCAGGCACCCAAAAGGAGGGTGCTCGAGAGACTGACTCAATCTACAGTTTTCATTGAAATAATATTTGCTATCTATTGGCCAAGACTAGATCCCAAACCAATATATATACTGAAAGTTATACCTAATGATTACTGTAGTCACCAGTGAGAAGTTAGAAACTAGATATTTTGCACTACAAAGGTACCCTTCTAGTGCTATATCCACCAAGAACACCAGTTACCCAAGTAATAATAGCTCAGAAATTCCATATTTTTATTGTCCTGAAATGTTGCATTAAAATTAAAGTTTACTTGTCAAACAAGGAAAATTAGTATTCAGGTAGAGGTCTGAAATGTAATTTTCAATGTTCTTAATTAATCTTTTCCTCATTTTTATACTGAAGTGTAATAACCAAGCCCCCTGTCCCTGCACCAAGCCCCCCACCCCTGCTACTAATCCCCCAACCCATAAATTTAAATATAACAAATCCTTTACCCTTCAAAGGGGAAATGTTTCGTGTCTTAGCCCCAGCCCCCACAAGGGCGGAGGAGCTAAATTCTGGAAGAAGAGATACGCATACAGAAGGAAGGGAGGGGTATAATTTAAAGAAGCCCCTGGTGCAATACCCCCTGGTGCAATACCCCCTGGTGGAAAGTCCCGAGTTCCTTAGAAACTTATCCAACTCTTATGCCCGTACTTTGTACCCCTGAACTATGTATGAACCATGTACCTTATGACCCATGAAGTAATGAACTTGTGATGTATCTTATAATTTATGAACCAATATGTACCCCCCCACCCTGCGACCCTGCTTTAACTGCTACGATTAGCTTCTGTATTACGCTAGCTTGCTTTGCTGACCATGCAAGAAAAATAGTGTAAAAGAATTGCCCGCCTGGCATTCGGGGCTGCATGCCTTTGTGGTATCAGCCCCCTGCAGGTGTAATAAATTTTATCAATTATTGCATCAAATAGGGGGCCATCTTTCTATCTCTGTGACTCAGTTTACTTCAAAAGAAGTATTTGTTGTAAGAAGTAGGAAAACCATGAGATTTCATACTTTGTTGATCAGGAACCTATAATTCAGAACTCTCAGTTCAGTTAATTTAACAACGAGACAAAAACCCCCCTAGCAAATGTAATCAGGCTCCAAACTCTTTGGCATGCTCCTAAGTAGCTCTATTAATCAAAGAGCCTATTTATGTTTTCAGTTAAAAAAAAATGCTTCAGTAGCTTACTGGAAGTAATTTATAGTGAGCTAACAGAATTTTTTCATATTCTTAGACAGGAACACACTCTGAGTACCAAAGTATTTCTTATTGGCTAGCAGCATTAAAACCTGGCAACCCAGAAGCAGGCCATCAACATATAATATTTTATTGTGGTAAGTTCACTCATAGATGTTCTCACCAAGAAAGAAAAATAAAAATAAGCGTACTACCCCAAAAAGCCACAAGCAACTACATTCTAACAAACTATGAAAAGAGTAGAAACACTGACGCTGTATCACAGTGCCCCCTGGCATACAGAAGAGGCTGTAAATTGATTTTTAAAACAAAAATATGAAATATTCTTATTTGAAGAAAAGGCCTACTTCAGCTATTGAAGTAAATATTGAAGGGACGAGTGGGTAAAGGTGTATCTGTTATTTGGACATTCTAATGGGTTTGAATGGGGGAATAGCATGTGACTTTAGGAATATATGTGCATATAGGCATGTTTTGGTTATGGAGGTAAAATATCAAGATAGTGTATATAAAGATTATTATATAGAGAGTGCTTATTAAAATAGCATACTAGTAATCTACTTTTATCTATTTTTGAGTACTTTTGCAGTTACTCAAATAAGTTTATTTTTCTTATCATTAGTATTTCATCATATGCATACATGTTATTTCAAGATATTATTAAATTGAAGATTAATTTATGTGTCATTGATCTGGTGACATTTAATCATAAGGTTTATACTGTTCATCTAGATATTGTGGTTTGATAGTCAAATAGGAAATTGACAAATTCCTGAGAAAATAATATTTATTGCAATTAAGTAAAAAACTACAAATGTTATTATGACCAACACTTAATGAGTTATAAATATCTACTTCCATTGAAATTTTGTCCTACTTTGGTGACCTCAGTCTTACCAACTCACAGGTGTTGAGAACATATACTCAGGTCCTCAATTGTGTCAATTCACAATGCAATTGTTTTGACTAATTAAATTATTGCATTGGATTTAAATACATGAATTTATTCAAAGATACATGTATCTTATCAAGAGGGTTGGTAACTGAAGGAAGTTTTCAGTCCCACGTCAGGACTCAGCTGACCACTTCCTCTTTGGACCTCTTAGGAGAACAATCTCTAGCTCCATGTAAGCTTCTGCAAAAGACAGTAATTCATGCTTTTTTCTAGTTATGTACCACTTAATGGCATACAGATTGGAAACCCAAGAAAGATGGAAGGTGGGAGGATTGAGGGATAAAAACCTAACTATCATGTGCAGTTAACACTATCCTGACAAAAAGCACACTGGACATCCTGAATTTAGCATTATACAAAGAATCCAAGGAACAAAAACATTTGTATTCCCTTAATATTTCGAAATTTAAAAATACAGACCTCATGGCATCCTGATCAAGTTTATGGCGTTCTACCTGGCGTTCTTCTCAATAAATGTTGAGAAATTTGAATTTCCCCCAGCTGGCCACATGGATCATATCGCTCCAGCGTCTGCAGATCAAAATATTCAATCTTTTTCCATTGATACTTTACTATCACTCGCTTAGCTCTACTGGTAAAAAAGAAAAGAAACGAATTAAAAGTTATCAATTATCAGTAAATAAAAGGAGCCAGTACCATATCTGAAATAGAAATTAAAAGGGTAATAAAGGAATTATTAAACAATTTTATGACAGTGCATTTAACAGCTAGTGGACGGTGTAGAGCCAAAATTGTTGGGGCTTTCTCATCCCTGGGAAACACAGCTATCTGGAAGGCCCATTGTTCCTAGGTAGCCATAACTGTGTACAGTGCAGTCGTGCTTATGTAATTGCTGCTGGGCACCTGGTCTTTATTATTCTTCCTTGGCATAAAGGTGTACAGGACCTTTCATTTGTGTGAGTTGCTGACTAGATGATAGACTTTCCATGTAACTCAGCTCCCCGGCTTCCAGGAGCTGGATAAAGACAGACCTCCCATATAACTCAGCTCACTAGCCACAGGCAGAGGAATAAACACGTGTTAGATATGGCTTCTAGTACTGAGTTATTCTCTGGTCTGTCTGAACACTTGCATTATAGACAGATTACTTGAAAACACAAATTATTAAACTAATACAAGAATAAATAGACAGTCTGAGTAGTATTATGTCTGAGAGTGAAGTCGAAATGTAATTAAAAACCTTTCTAAAAACAAAACCCCATGTTCAAGGTCGGGTGACTTTACTGCTGAAGTCTATCACACTTTTAAGTAAATAATATCAAATTTATCAAATTGCTTTAATAAATTAGGGATAGAGTGAATATACTTCAACTCTTTTTGAGTCCAGTTAATTTTAATATCAAATTGGGAAAAGTCAGTCCAAGAAAATTATGAAAGTATTTCCTATGAACTAAGACACCAAAAAATCCCTAAAATATTAGTAAGTTGATTCCAGAAATATATAAAATGGACCATTACTACGTAGGAGTAATCTTAGGAAAATAAAGTTGACTTAACATTCAAAACTTAATAAATTAGATATAATATGTTAAAATAATAAATGAAAAATTTTATAATCATTTTAATAATCAGAGAAAAGGGATTTTAAAAAGCTCAGACCCCATTCATGTTAAAAACTCTCACAGGGCGAGAATGGAGGGAAGTTCTCTCAAATTGTTAAAAAGCATCTGGAGAAAACTTAGAGCTAATGTCAAACAAGATAGTGAATTACTGAAAGCTTCCCTCCAAAGATCCCAACAAGGGTATTCCATTCACTCCTTTCAGGTAGCATTTTCCTAGAAGTCGTAGCCAGTGCAACAATTATAACAGTGCAAAACCTGAGAAATCTGTCAAAATCTAAGTTAATCATTAAATTTAGAGTAGTCATAGGACACCACGTCAATATACAAAACTATTTTGCATACGAACAAAAACGATTGGAAAATAAAATAAAATATTTGTTATTTTTTGTAGCATCAGAAAAGATAAGATACTAGGATTAATCATTTCCAAGACCTCCACATTGAAACTACAAAAGATTGAGGAGGGAAATTTAAGATTCAAATAAAGGATTTAAGAGTGGGGCTGCAGTTGAGATGAAGTATAGAGTGGACTTGGCAAAGGTAAGTAGAGGTCTCAAGGAAGCTACGGGACAGGTTACTTTTCTGTAAAATGGAGGTTTGTGATAAAAGGTTTGGCTCGGTCGCATAGTCACACTTAGTCCAAAGCAGGTAGTTGTGAATATGTGTACCTTCTTGCCCCACCTTTCAGCATTGTCAAACTCGCTAGATCAGCAGTTCTCAACCTGTGGGTCACGACCCACAAGAACTGTATTAAAGGGCTGTGACATTAGGAAGGTTGAGAACCACTGCTCTATATCAATAAAGACCTCTTGCCTTTCAGCCCCCAAACGTGCTGAATTCCAGTGAGCTAGTCCTTTCCTCAACCAATTATCGATTATGCCCCTTCTGATCAAGTTCTAGGATGAATTTTTTTTTTTTTTTTTTGAGACAGAGCCTTAAGCTGTCCCTGGATAGAGTGCTGTGGCATCACAGCTCACAGCAGCCTCCAACTCCTGGGCTCAAGCGAGTCTCCTGCCTCCGCCTCCCACGTAACTGGGACTACAGGCACCCGCCACAACGCCCTGCCGTTTTTTGGTTGCAGCCGACATTGTTGTTTGGCGTGCCCGGGCTGGATTCAAACCCGTCAGCTCAGGTGTACGTGGCTGGCACCTTAGTCCATTGAGCCACAGGTGCTGAGCAGAAATTTTTTTGTAGATATACATCTATTTGGGTGGCTATAATTCCATGCATTTAATGAGAAACTTTGTTTACCAATATATTTATGAGGGTTTGGAAATATAAACTACAATATCTAAATAAAAAGTTATCTGATTATGTATGCTGATCTTTCCTTGAATGAACTGCAAGGCCTCATTATTACTCAGACCTCCCAGAAAAAGCATTATAGTGAGGTTTGGTCCAAATTAACTTGTAGCGTAATGTCTTCAGACATTGCCTTTTCACACCACACTAATTTAACTTGGTTTGCTCTCTATTTCTCATTTCTTAATTTCTTGAGGAGTTTTGGGGTTTCAGGCTTTTGGCTTTTCAGAATATAGGCATGGAATAGCATGGCCTTTTCAGACCATCTGTGCTGATAATCTGGGATTCAGATTCATATTCTTCTTTGGAAATTCTCATTGTAAAGCTGGATATTTATTTTATCATTTATTGATAATATTCTAGTTAGGATTTAGTATAATAGAATGTAATCATACTTGTATATGATTTGGAATTATTTTATACTCTTTTGTATTTTACAGCATTAGAAACCCTGTCAATTTTGGTGGCAAACACAGATTTACAGCAGTTGTTATTTAATTAAACCAATAAAAAGTCATCTTAATTTTGCCTGTTCATTAGCAAATGATGTCAGCTAGAATAAGTAACCTCTGAGCTTATTTCTAAATCCTAGAAAAAAAATTGTGCTCATTTATGATCTTTGTTTTACAGTAGAATTTTTAAATGGTGTATTACAGCAGTAGTATTTGAAATTTGGATTCTACATTTGCTAACTGGGTTTAAGTACCTTGCCAGAATGAGAGACTGTTATTTTTGGCCACAGAAGAAAGCTTTTCAGATTGTTAGCTAGACATTGGAATTGTGTAGGGGAGAAAAAATAATCTCTTTTATTCACTCATCCCAAGATCCATGTCTATATGGCATCCCTATAACAAAAGACAAATTAACAAGAAAGAAAACATAACTTTTTTTAACCAAAGTTTTACGTGACATTGGAGCCTACAGAAATGAAGATCCAAAGACCAAGGAAAACTGTGTCTTTTGATGGGTTGGTTTGATGAAGAACGGACAGCCATGTAGAATTATGATTGGAAAAAAAGGATAAGATTTAATAATGATAAACAAGGAGAGAAGGACCCCAAAAGGCCTGTCTGTTCACACTTTTCTTGGCATCCAATTATAGAGCAATATTCCTCTGAAATGCAGGTCTTATGACCTACTTTCAGATGAGATGAGTCAGAGATTCTTTATGGCCAGTTCTCACAAAGGAAGACAGAGGAAGGTCCAAGTGGCCATCGCACTGCTGAGGCCCTCAGGCTACCAATATAATCGCCTCCCCACCTCAAACAAGGATAAGATCCTTTCCTCTTCTTCATCATCCTAACATTATGTTAGCAGCAGCATGACATGAGCATTGTTTATGATTAGTACTGAGGGGGGACATGTGTGTGTGCATGTATTCATCTTAGCTCCATGTAGAGTACTGTTCAGGGGAGGGCTCTGACTCCTTCAGGCTGTGTCAGATACCATCCCTGAACCATTCACCACGTCTAAGACAATAGGGGGTGTCACATGTCACTTCTGACACTTCTTGCCAGGGTGGCGAGGTCTCGGGCTGGCTTAAGTAGGTTCCGAATGCAGACTGCTAAGTTACCTTGCTCAGGTTCAGTTTCTCTTAGGTGCCTGAGGGCTATTTACTTTAGCTGGAGAGAGAGAGAGAGAAAAAGTGTGTGTCTCAGACAGAGTAAAGCAGTCTTCTTAGATAGATAGATCTTAGTCTTTAGCAGAGCTTGGTGATCTTCAGCAGAGAGATGCCATGCTGGCGTTCTGCAGGCAGGAGAGGAGGCCTGAGTCAGAGTAAGCGGGTCCGTGATAGAATGCACATGCTCCCGACTGCCTTCTCCTCCAGCCTAATAGAAGGCTGATCTCGTGCCTCTCAACACCGCAGGTGTAGAGACTGCTAATTCACCACTGCTGAGAGCTAAATCTCTCCCCACGCCCTTTCCACCCAGGTGTTCTATCTTTGAGCTGTACAGATATTTCTTATAACTCTCACTTCTCCTAGGCATATGCTATATAGGCTACAACAAGGAGGCCATGAAAGGAGAATGTATTATTGGCAAACAAAAATACACAGATGGTTTAGAGGCATTTACTTACTCAAATTATATTTTAATTGCTATTGGTTTGTTCATGAAGGTGTTTCTTTCCTAAAAAGAAGTACTGCAATATAGTAAAGGGATTCCTAAAATATAATTTCTGGTAGTAATTTGAAAATATAAAAATTCCAATATAGGGGGAAAAAGTCTCAATATAGGGTTAACTCATTATCAAATTTGAATAAATTATTGATAGGTTGAAATTATTACATTTTTTTTTAAATCTTGTTAATTTTTTAAAACATAACAACAACACTATCTCCCATTAATACATCATTTAGGGATATATAAATTTAACATTTCAGAGATAATTCTTTGTTTTTAATCAGATATAAGATATATTAATTTTCTTCAAAAATTGTCCAGATGTACATATTCACTTGTATAATATACTTTTACCTCTTAGTACAATATTATAAACATATGTCCATATAATTAGATACTTTACTATTATATACTGTTTTCTTGGCTATATAAAGCCCCCTCAGAGAGCAGTGCCATTTGTTTATTTAATCAATTTCTATTTCTGCACTAAGACACATATGTGTAATATTTAGATAAATAGGTAAATATTTATACATATTCAAGATTGTTTCTTTCAGATAAATTTAGGAAAATGATACAAAAGTTAAGTAACTTACAAGTCTTCGATACACATAGGAACACATTCATTTAAAAAGTATGGCTAATTCATAAATCAATGTCAGGCTTACATCAGATGTTTCTTCAAGTGTCAAGTAGAAACTGATTATCTTTTATGGAATTGGAGCATGTAAGAAGAAAAACCAGCAGGATATAGAACTAGCAACGCACTCTAATGAAGACTGTTCTGGTTTTCTTATTTGACGATTCTTGCAACGTTGTCTGAGACAGTGGTTTACATTAAACTGTTTTGACAAAGTCCAATGAGACATGTGTAACAGTGAGATAAGGAAAGTGTCCTCACACCGGTCAGGGCGAATAGATCCACTGTAGTCACTGTGAGGACTGGCAAGTCTGAATTCCAAAAAGCAGCAGTAGCCTGAATGCTCAGTTAGGATTTAACGCTGCAATCCCGAGGCAGGGTTTCTTCCCCAGGAAGCCTCAATTTTTACTCATAAGGCCTTATACAGACTAAGCGAGACTCTACCCACATTATTAGGAGTAATCTCTTTTACTTACAGTCAACTGATTGTAGATGTTAGTCACACCTACAAAGTACCTTTCCCAGGAATATTTAGATGTGTATTTGATTAAATAATTGAGTACTACTACATATAATTCTAACCAAATTGACCCCCCCAAAAATGAACCATCAGAGGACTTACACATTATAGTAATCATAATACATAAGGAACAGACACTGAATTCTATAACTTCTGTAAATTATGAAATACTGTTACATATATTGTACATTTTCTAGGAACATAGCTAAAGCTGCAGTTCTCAAGTAACACCATTTGCATATTAATTAATTATTTTAATAGCTTTCGTGCTCATGCAAACATTCAATGGAATTAGGCCTTGATAAGAATTCTTCACTCTTTGTGTAAGTTTCTAACTGCTACTGAAGAAAAGGAACACAAACTTGGTGGCTTGAAAAATTTATCATGTATTTGCAACACAAACTTACATAGTTCTACAGGTAAGAATTCTGAAATAGATCTTACAGTATAAAGTAAATTGTCAGCAGGACAGCATTCCTTCTGGTGGTTCTTGGGGAGAATCTACTTCTTGCCATTTCTATCTTTTTCGACCCTTCTTCCATCTTCAAAACCAACAGTTCAAAACCAGTGTAGTATCTTAACATTTTCCTCATCTCTAACCTTTGCTTCCATCATCACAGCCCCTTCTCTGACTCTGACCCTCCTCCCTGCTCGAACAAGAGTTACCTTTTTATTTTTTATCAAGATGGGTATACAAAGATAATTTAGGATAATCATCCCATTTTGCATTCTTAACCAAAATAATATATGCCAAGTACCCTTTACTATGTGGGGTAACATAGTCACATGCTTGAAGGATTAAAATTTGACTATCTTGAGTGATCACGTGCACATAGACTTTCTTTGTATTTATTGTCCTAAAAAAAATGGATAAGTAACATATGAACATTTACAATTTTGCATGACTAGCGTCCGTTTTAGCATATTACTTTGATTAACCTTCAGTGAAATGTACTAAAATTATTAAAAGACAATTTTCAAAAAGTAAATAATAATTATCACACAAATATAAAATGAACCTAATCAAAGATGTGAATAACTTCTTAATAAGGGAACAACTAACTAAAACATTGCAGTCCTTTCAAAGGAGAAGTCAAAGCAGCAGACTTGTATGAACCAATCAAAAACCTTAAAATTATTTCACACATGGATGGGAAACTGGCCCATTCCCATTGGATGGGGAATAAAATTCATTACCCTCTACTGGGCAGAATTATTTTCTTGTCTATAGACAAGAATGTTTTTCATTGCTGTCAGTCATTTCCAACTCACAAAGTTATAAAGTAGCACCAACAAAGTAATGATTCAAATGTTCTAAAAGCACAGCTTGCCAGTTACTTAAAGGTTTTCATTGAAGACATCACATAATGTGCCAGATCATTTCAAAGTCTTTCACAATGTTTTCTGACAATACTTTTACTAAATTTATATTCAGTAAATCTATCAAAATGAAAAAGAAAAACACATTCTAAAGTTCACATTAAATGTAAAAATTAAAAACAAGGAATGATGACACTTTCAGAGTGGTGGGTGACAGCTCGAGGTAGTTGCTAAAGTAATTAGAGAGCAAAAACAAGTAAAGTTTTAGCAAGAAGGGAAACCTGATTTTAACAGTTTGGACAGCAAATCAGGCCCCATCCTAGCCACCGCAGTGAGTCTGGAGAGTGTGGTGCTCGATTGGATACACAACCTTTCAATTTTTTTTTAAACTACCTGCCTACCTTAACAACACTAACTTTATTTATTTAACCCTTATGATGAAATAATGACATTCTAAGGGCAAAACAATGAATTGACTAATGTTTATGACCAGCAACTACAAAATTCTATTTTCCGCTTGCAGCAATATAATCATCTTTGGTTTACTGATGTGGGAAAAAAATTATATTCACTTATACACATATTCCTGAAAGTTTATTATTTTTATTTTAGATGTTTTTTCTGATAATGTTTTTACTTTCATATTCAAAACATATTGAAAAAGCAAAATCAACCAAGCATGGGGGCTCAATGCCTGTAATCCCAGCACTTTGGGAGGCTGAGGTGGGTGGATTGCTCGAGCTCAGCAGTTTGAGACCAGCCTGAGCCAGAATAAGATGCTGTCTCTGAAATCTAGACAAGCACGTGGCTGGCACCTGTAGTCAAGCGACTATAGTCCCAACTAAATGGAAGGCTGAGTCACGAGGATTGCTGAGCCCAAAGTGTTTGAGGCTGCTGTGAGTTATGATGCCATAGCACTTTATCAAGAGCAATTTAGTGAGACTCTGTCTTAAATAAATGAATACATACATACATAATAAAAACCAAAATAAAAAAAAACAACTTCTGTGTCTTCAAAAGTGCATTAATCCCTAAAATTAAAAATACTTTACATGACATGACTATGTTAAATTTTAAATTATTATTGTCTAGTAAAATTAAATTTTACTTAGAAAGAATAGATTATTTCAAATACATTTTTCCCCAATGTCTTTAGATCTAATAATATTGCATTTGAATTAGACTAATAAAAATATAAATTTGTTAATATTTGTACAGTCATACTCTGGGTCATAGACCACTCAACTTATGGCATTTCATATTTACAAATGGGCCCCAAGGCTCCCTGTAAGGATAACTTGTAATTAAGTGATCAAATTAATAATTCAGAAACTAGTTTCTTCCATGCATGTAAACAAATCCTCATGGTGTAAGCAGTTGGTTAGCACAGCCTCTTTACAGCAGAGGCCAGTCCCATAAAGAGAGAAGCAGTTGATAAAAACATAAAAACACAAAGCATCAGAAGATCTACACCCAAGAAAGGAGACAACAAAAGAATGAGCAGAAGCCTTTCCTCTCATGGAAGCCGGATTTGCTAAGCTCAAGCAGCACAGTCCAAACACTGAGCGTTTTACGAAAGTTTACTCGTAGAGAGAACACCAGCTATTACAAGGCCATTTATGACAAAGGAAAAGAAAAAGAGGATGCAAACAACCTAGATGGCTTTTTTCAAGAGTCTGACTTACATTGGCAGTCTCCCCCCCTCCCCCCGCAACAGAATCAAATCCTGATCCTCCAGCCCCTGTGCCATGCTCTCCAGCACTATCTCCATCATCATCTTCCCGTTCATGTCAGACCACCTCACAAATATTCCTTCCAATAAGCAAGACATGGACACAACATTAGCTGAGGGTTACCTTTTAATATTCTTTTATGAAATTTCTCTTATCTTCTGTTTAAACTTTATGTATGAGTTTGCTTTTACGTGCTATTTGTTTAAACTGAATGAAAGAGCATGATAGTTTCTGTAATCTATTATTAGGATTCAGGGATATTGTTATTATAGGATTACACTGTGTTATTATTATGACATAGGAGTCAGTATAGTGTTATTATTATTATTACTATTAATGTACATGTGCTGTTCATCAGGGATTCAAGTTACCTATAAATCCAATGTAAAGACATTCTCAGGAACATATCCATCATCTACGGATGGTCAATACTTCATACTCTTGCAAGAATCTAAAATTTCCGTGGGGCAGTGCCTGTGGCTCAAAGGAGTAGAGTGCCAGCCCCATATACTAGAGGTGGTAGGTTCAAACCCAGCCCCGGCCAAAACCTGCCAAAAAAAAAAATCTAAAATTTCCAACATTTTTCAAATGCTACCCTGTTATTAGTCATCACAAATTATCTATCACAAATATTCTGGAAGTATCTCTTGAACAAAGTTCTTCACTTATTTTCCAGTTATCTCTACTAAGGTTTTTAAAAATCACTTTCCATCCTCAGTCTATGCTTTCTCATCATCCTTGCACAAGTGACTATTCATTATTTTTCCCAGTATATCTTGTATTATTATGACTGTAGGCATTTACACTTTGGACTTTCAGAACACTTGGTGGATTAAGAATGACAATTTGCAAGTCAAATATATCTGAAAACTACTTCTAGCTATGTCTTGTTTTCTAGCTCTGGCTTTTGGCAAATACTAAATCACTTTGAGTAACTTCTTTTCTCCATTTGGAAAGGAGGGAAAAATGTATTTAAATTGCAGGTGTAAAAAATACTATAAATTCTTACGTCCTTTAATAGATTTTTATCTTCTGCTTCTGACTCTACAACTGGGTTTCTAAATGTTTATAAAGTAAATCTTGTACTGTTTTGACAACATTTTCTCATCTTGAATTTTTTTAATTAATCTACATTTAAATGAATTCCATTTTAATTTCTTTTCAGAATTTTGAGACGTTGCTTGTGCTAGAGACAGAAGATGTTGTAATTCATCTTGGTAAGTCACTGAGCCACATTAATAAAATGGACTTAACAGAGACGATTACATTATCCATGTTCAAAGGTTGAATATAAACATGGGGAAACATTTCTACCACAACCAGTCCAATAGATTTCTTTAGCAAAAAAGAGACTAATAATTAATATAGTCACTGGAAAACTATCACAAAAGTCCTAGCAGAGTTTTGGTTAAATGTATTTAGATAAGGTTCATGAGCCTAAAATCTATGTTTTAGAAGAAACAATCTTTGTAAAATGTATGTTACTATTAATGTATTCCTCCTTTGCAAAAAGCCTTCTATAATTTTTACTTAGGACTAAAAATACAATGCTAAATCTTACCCTGATTTTAATAAATCACTTTGATAGCATATTTTCTATTGTTAAAGAAGTGAATGTTATAACTTCTAATAATATTTAAAATGGTCCATTGTGATTTTTATATTGCAGATTTATAATAAAAACATGCAAATGATTTATACTTATGACAGTGAATCTACATGGTAACCGGATAGAATTACATTTTAGAAAGGTTTAATATAAAACAACACACACAAAAACCTCTCATGGTTAACATTATCTCTATGAAAAAAATCTATTAATCTGTTTTTGTATGTGGATGCAATAAAACTTGAAAATAAATGAGAAGGAGCTAAGAATTGCTATCTATTTTTTTGTGAAGTCAGTAGCACTTGAAAAGATATTATGAAGAATAGTTACAGCATGTTATTACTATTAGTTATCAAGTATTTAAAAAGTCATTGGCCATGGCACAATATATACAGAAGGATAATAAACTAATCATTTAATTTTTTTGTGCACTTTATAGAATTTACAAACTAATTGTGTAAGATTAATGCTTTGGTATCTTGACTGATTTGGGGAAAAGGAAGTTAATTTGAGTTGGAAATTATCAGACTTCTATTTTTTATCTTCATTTTTATTAGGGTAGTATTTTGTCTCTGGCATTTAACAAGGAGACTTTTGAGGTGAGTGGTGATTAGAAACATTTAACTACTCTTTCATATCTTTTTCTCTTCTTTATTTTGTCCTATTTTCTTTTATCTTTATTCTTCTTTTTTCTTCCTTTTGGCATTTCACCCATCTTGTATATATCCATATTTCATGTGTCATCACTAAATCCCCGTGGTCTGGATGGACGTGAAGAAATGACCACCCCCTCCCTGACTGCACTGTGCTCTATCTCATGGAGGAAATTACATACAAACACAAGATAGCACAACTATGGTTTAAGTACTTTAATCTGAGTGTGGTAAAGATAAAGTTGTTGTACAGTCTGGAAAAGAGCTTTGAAGGTAATAAACAGATACACCTTCAAAGAAAAGGAAAGGCTGCTTGATATGATTTCAGAGAAAAAATAACAATCTACCAAGAAAGAACACAAGGCCATTTCTAGTAAACACTACATCTAAAAGTGCCAAATAATATAAATAAATAAGAATAAACTTCGCTGAAGCCACATTTCATAAGAAGGATTTTTCATAACCGTGTTTGTGACTCAGAGTACTAGAATAAACAGAAGGATAACTTCTAGACTAGACGGGAGTTAATTCTTTAGCTAAGAATTTTTGAATAGTAACAACAGCAATAAAAAACTAAAAGAAAAGCAAGGAATAAGAATTATGTATCGTTATTAGACAGCTTACTAAAACATAGTTATTCTTAGCAACTAGAAATAGCATATAATGACCTTTGAATTCTCCACCAGGATAAAAGTTAAATGCCAAGTGCAACAAGAAGAGCTTCCATTTCCTCATCTACCATTCAATTCTCCTCCTGCAACCCTTCCGCACTGCAGTGCCATTTACTTGATTCTTAGTCTTTACTTGGTCTAGTCAGTTCTGTACGAGAATAGTGACTTGGTCATATCAGCCCCTATTCCTAATTGTAGAACTCTGCTTCTTTTCGGGGGTGCTATTAAATACTTAAACTTTATATACAGAGACACAACCTAATGCATTTAAAACATGTTATTTTCCTCCACTGTATTCTGTTAAATGCTTCCACTCACTACTTAGTATCCCAGAAATGGTTCCTTTTTTTTTTCCTGTGGATCTATAACTTTATGTCTCCATTGAACATTGTCTGTGTACTGACATTTTTTTGGCTGCTTTGTGCTTTGCTACAGTTGGGAGATGGCTGTTTTTCCTGGCTTTTGAAATAAAACAGTAATTTCCAGACACTGAGCTGAAAACAGATCCCCAAATGCAAAGAAATTTGGATGCCATTGTTTTGCCTATAGAACAGCCCCTCTTTCTGCAGACGCTTGGATTTGTATTGTCTAGCCTTCTGCATCCACTAACAGTAAGCTGACTACACAGCTATGGGGTTTGAAAGCAAAAAACAGCATGCTCAGTTCAGGAAATGGGGCACTTTTTATTTATGGTTAACCATCGGACTAGGGAAATAGTAGGAGAAAAAGCTGGAGAGTAAATATCGGCTTCGTGATGGTAGAGTCTGACACATGTGCTAAATATTTCAGTTTGATGCAGTAGATAGCGCAAAGCTGCTAAAAGGTTTTCAATGGAAAGCAACATTTTCAGATTTTCACATTAGCTATATGACTCTGGTAGGGAGGAAATCCATTTCAAAGAAGTGACAGTGATAGAAATAGAGGTAAATTAGAAGGTATTCTAACAGTTCCTGCTTGAGAATAGGTTAACATATGGTATTTTAGAGAGGCATTCTTGACACAGTGTATTTGATGCCAAGGGCATTTGAATTGTGTGTGTGTGTGCATGTGTTTATACATGAATATGTATGAATGAAGGTGTATGAGTTTAGATTTACATCAATCCTTCAAAATGCAAATATGTTAGAGCGGAAGGAAGACTAGGTGTCAGGGCTGAGACCAGATGTAGGGGCTTCATGATTGGGTGCAAGTGTCAAAGTAAACAATCCTCAGTGAGAAGATAACCAGAGGGGCTGAGAATCACAGGCAAGAAGTGGCTTTAACTGGCCTGTCAGCTAGCTCTGCCATCTTCCTTGAAATGTAGCTAATTATAATATCATTTACATTGTGGCTTTAAAATTGTTCCACTCTTGAAATTGCCATGACAATTCTCAGATAACTGTGTAAAAATGGGAAGGAACCCAATTCTAGGAACTGCAATCTAAATTTCTAGTAAAAGCCAACCCCATAACCATGAATATTCCTTCCCTCAATTAGTAAGCCTTCAAAAGACTAAAAAAAAAAAACCCTTTGTGAGCCTGCCCATTCTCCCCTCTGAAAGTGTACTGCTTTTAATTAAAATACACACACACACACACAACATGCTGCTTGCTTGGCTTACGTAGTACATCTTGAAACTCTTTTCCTGCCAATCACCAAGAACTTGGAAAAACCTTCTTTCGGAAGCTGCGAGCAGATACTTATATATGAAGGCTGTCTGGAAAGTATCCAGCCAAGTAATATGAAAAATAGAGACCTAAATGGGTGAATACTTTCCAGACAGCCGTATATAAACACACACACACACACACACATACACACATATATATAAACACATAGAAAACCTTAACTCACACCCCCTTCCCATCTCCTGTTCTCTCATTCACCAGTAGCGGTTTTTAGACCACATTTTCTATACACCTGAAAACCTTCAAGCTCACCCTATTCATTTAATACCTAAATTTCTATATCAAAATAAAACACACTGAAACCTATTTTTTTTTTACTAAATTACTGCATGTTTTAAGTCTTTAAAAAAAAGTTCTGAACAACTGACATACATTTAAATACGTGTGCTTTAAACAAATGTCTAATCATAAGATTGTAGTCAAAGCCCTTTATTTTCATCTTATGTTTGCCAGGGTATGAAGGAACAATGATTTGCATCAACCACAAAAGGAAAAAAAGAGAGAAAGACAGGAAGAAAAAGGAAATAAAAATATGATTTAATCAGTCATTAATTAATAACAAACAAAATTCTGAATTCTGACTATGGAAATATTTGAAAACTTATTGATTGGTCCCTATGCCTTTTTTCTAGAAGATACCAAAAGTATGGGTCTATATAAAATGAAACAGCAAACTCAGAAGTTTTCAAATCTGTGAAGAAAAAATTATCTTGGTTTAAAAGAGAATGGTGAATTTAGGAAAATTTGAATAATAACTGATTTAATTTCATGCAATTTGCGTTTTCTTTAATATAAGGTAGAGACAGGCACCCTCAGTGGTGGAAAGGGGGAAATGGAGAAAGCTCAGGCTCTCAGAAAAGTTGAGTCCAAGGATCTCTACTATAGAGTCTTTTGGTAATTTTAAAACAAATCAATGTTCTCAAATTTTGCTACTGCCATGTTGGCAGCTAAATGGCTGCAACCAATGAACAGCAAAACTGTGTTATTTCAGAAGAAGATTTTTTACAACCAAGATTGTAAACATAGGGATGGATTCTGAGACAAGGATAAGAGAGGCATTGTTAAGTTGACAGAATAGTAGAAGCGTCAATGAGCAAAAGGAACAAAGAAATGTGGAGAAGTCTCAACCAAGTCACGTGTTTCTGACTTTGGAATTTAAACGATCGGTGCCTTTTACTTTTAAGGAATTTGTTAAGCATCTGCTGTGTGCCAAGACTACTCCAAACAATAGTATTTGTGTACTGCAGTCAACTAAACAAAGTCTTTTTCGTCATAAAATTTTATTCTAGCAAAGGAAACTAATAGTAACCAAATAAGCAAATAACTAAAGTTTGGCAAAAGGACAGAAAGTGAAGGACAGGGATGTAGG
Organism: Arctocebus calabarensis; assembly: GCA_963573935.1. Classification (NCBI taxonomy): domain Eukaryota; kingdom Metazoa; phylum Chordata; class Mammalia; order Primates; family Lorisidae; genus Arctocebus; species Arctocebus calabarensis. The sequence goes on along the minus strand of CAUYON010089917.1, from coordinate 12,171 downwards.
AAAGGGTTATTTTCAAAAGAGAAGGACGACTCATTCAGGATATGACGTCTGAGCCAGGACTTGAGAGTGAATGGTATTTCTATTACCTTTCTAAAAGAGAAGGACAACTCATTCAGGATATGACGTCTGAGCCAGGACTTGAGAGAGTGAATGGTGTTTCTATTACCTTTGGCCGAATTGTAGTCATACCCTGGGCTTTGGGGCCAGTTCTCATGGGGCCAGTTCTCATTTGCATGTCTGTCTCAGTGCTACTGTCTTATGGGGAGTGACTTTTCATCACTCACTAAGACAAGTTTTGAAACTGATGCAGCTGGCAGGCAGTTTTTTGTTTTCTGTTAAAATATTATTGGTAACTTGCTTTTCCAAAGACACTTTTTAGAAGAACTATGATCCCCATAGATGGATAATCATTTCTCCATTCCAGGAATGTTGAATCCCTGAAACACGGAAATCAGCTACTTCCCTGCTCTCTGAATCACTGCCCTACAGGTGTGAGTCTAACCTCTGTTTTATATTAAGACCATAAGCACACTGCACATTTCTTTATATAGCACTTGTTCAAATTTTCAAAATATCTTGTAAAAAATCTCTGAAATTTTTAAATAGGTTTAACTATGAATAAGAAAAACAATTGTTGCTCTACTTGTGAGACTGCTGTACGTTTGGTGATTTAATGAAGACAAAGGACAATTGCAGCCAAACCTAACTTTTGTTTGGGCAAGATAGTGTTGAACAGATAGATGGATTTAGATATGTTCTACTTATCAAATGCATTTCTGAAAAGTCCTATATTCCATCTTTATTGAAGCTTATTACTTAAAGTGTTAAAATATATATTTTTGCATCCTATTAAAGGTGAATTCATAAAACTATGGTGATGGGACCATAGAGCATAGCAAAGCAAAATTGAAAATCATATTAGTATTATATCAATTATATTACTTTTGCAGTTATTCTGTTTGTTATGCCAATTTTCTTGCCAACGTTATGTTACTCTTAAAATACTGTGCACTGTATTGTGGGTGCCAGGATTGGAGTTAACACTACCCTCGACACAGTGTTTAGCCCTGGATAGGAATGTTTATATCCCAGAGATGAAAGCTACTTTATAAATAATTTAATTAAAAGGATACATACTTTACTGCTGAGCTCTCTATAACTCTCTATAGATCATTTTTGTCTAGAGTAGTAAATGATAAATAAATTCTTCGTGTTCTAAACAAATGTATTCAAATTAATGTGCAAACCAGAAGAAAAACAGCATTTTACAAAGGCAAGCTTTCCATCAGTTTTTCCCATTATTGCATCCCATTTGAAATTCACCTTACAGGACAATGCAGATTCAACACTCATCAGCACGCACGCACGCTCATTTCAAGCACACGCTTTTGCAAGTGTGTGTGCAGTCTTAAGTCTAAAATCTTAGACACACATATTTAAATATATGCATAAGCAGAAGTAAAATTTTAATGAAAGAAAATATCCTTACAGCATTTTTATCACTGATACACTCTAATTATATTCTACTCTTTTGTTTTCTTGTTTTTAATGTTTAGTTTTTTAAGTTAAAGTTGTTTAATGCTGTTAATGTTCATGAAGTTGATTTCATAAATTGCTAATGGGTGATAATTTACAATTAGTAAAATAGTAGCATCTTTTATGATAACATGTATGTGTAAATAAAGAAAAGAATGAATAATGGAAGGAAGACAGAGGAAAGGAGGAAAGGAAGGAAAGGATAGAGAGAGAAAGAAAGAAGAAATACAAATATCTCTGTGTATACAAATTTATGCTGTATAAGTAAGCAAACACAGAAAAAACATAAGAGCTTACAAATCAACCTTAAATCAGTATTAACACTGATTACTTGGATGAGGTGAGGATGAAGATTGACATAGGATGAGTTTCTCATGCATTAATAATTGAAAAATCCTATACTTGTGTGTGTAGGCATATGCAGATATTATTTCTACATTTTTTTGCATACTATGTATGTATGCACATAAAAGTAAAAAAAGTGAAAAAAAAAGTTAGGTTTGATCTTTCATGATAAAGAGAAAGAATCCAAGTCTAATAAAAGTGATTGTAGAGAGTTTGGGTGGATATGTATATTTCACTAATGATAATATACACCAAGTGTGCTTGTGTGATTTGCTCAAGGCCACTCATTTAGTATCAAAGAGGTACCCAGAAATAGATTTACTAATTCTCATTATAAAGTGTCTTTTTTTTTCTTCATCAAGGAAGAATGATTACTGAAGATTTATTTGATTTATTTAAAGGTTGCTCTGGATATCTGTTACTACCTCTAGAACATTACTGTTGATTTCTTTTGGGAATATGACCCTCTGTTACTTATAAAACATTATACCAAAATATAAAATGATGGAAATAAAAATCATCAAGGATACTTTAAAATTGATCTGCATATCAAGAGTGATAACATTAGTAATGAAAATTTCCAAATCCAATTTAGTTTACATTAAATTAGTAAACTCAGCCACTTATTTATATCATCACTATAGAATCATTCATTTCAACATCCAAACAATTTAAATTCTTGGTTTGCATGCTTGCTTATCTGGATGGTAAATCTGCCAAGAGAGATTGGCTAAATGATTATTTAAAAACATTTTTATGTAAAAAGATATTTTAAAGTATATAATTTTTAGTTGTTCCACAATGTATTGCTATTTTCAGAAGTACCTCATTAAGATATGTAAGCATGGAGTTGGCGGGGGAGAGAAAAGTAGGTGAAAGTGAATTTACTTGACAACACTCTTTTTATTCTTTATTTCCAGAAATGAGTCATAAAACTACTGAGGTAGACACAAATTTTGACCAATGCATCTTCTTATTTTAATGTTCTCTAATTTCTCTCACCTGATTTATCTTTTATTATCACTAAAGTCAGTTTTAAAGATGAGCTTTCCAGCCTTGTTTAAATCATGCACATTCATTTGAAAAACCTAATTGTACTATCTTTGTAGCAGAAAGTAAAACTTATTACTGTTACCTCACTTTTAAATTGTATCGCATTCTCCTTTACCATTTTTTGCAGTGTATGTCAAATATTAGATACTCCATAAATATTTGTTAACTTGGCTCGGTGCCTGTGGCTCAGTGGGCTAAGGCGCCAGTCATGTACACCTGAGGTGGCAGGTTCGAATCCAGCTCGGGCCCGCCAAACAACTACGATTGCAACCAAAAAATGGCCAGACATTGTGGCAGGCACCTGTAGTCCTAGCTACTTGGGAGGTGGAGGCAAGAGACTCGCTTGAGCCCAGGAATTGGAGGTTGCTGTGAGCTGTGATGCCACCGCACTCTATCCAGGGTGACAGCTTGAGACTCTGTCTCAAAAAAAAAAAAAAAAATTTGTTAACTTAATGGATTAGTCATCACTACTTGGTTTCTTAAATTGATGTGGCGAGATACTAAATGAAATCTAATTCCTGAATCTAATGCCAGAGGAGTTTCTAAAAGTTACCTTAGCACAGAATTGTATTTTCCAAGAATAACTTTAGTGGTCCTTTCAGTTATGCAGTTTCAAGGCAAGCTCTATTGTCTTTGAAGAGTCATATAAGAAGACCTACACTCTTGTTATCACATTTTGTTTTGGGCAATCCCAACATCTGAGCCTCAAAGTAGGTATAAAAATAAAGCCTAGATACCCACCTCCCAAAAGGAATTTTTTTTTTTTTTTGTAAAGACAGAGTCTTTTTTTTTTTTTTTTTAGACAGGGCCTCAAGCTGTCACCCTGGGTAGAGTGATGTGGCATAACAGCTCACAGCAACCACCAATTCCCGGGCTCAAGCGAGTCTCTTGCCTCTGCCTCCCAAGTAGCTGGGACCACAGGCGCCCACCACAACGCCCGGTCATTTTTTGGTTGCAGCTGTCATTGTTGTTTGGTGGGCCCGGGCTGGATTCGAACCCGCCAGCTCAGGTGTACGTGGCTGGCGCCTCAGCCTGTTGGGCCACAGGTGCCGAGCCACCCCAAAAGGAAGTTTTAAGAATGCTAAAAAAAAAAAAAAAAAAGTAGTGAGGAATTCTATATAGAGGCCACTAGGACTCCAGGAGGAAAAGGCTGTGGATCTCCACACTTGCCCTCTGAATTTCCAATCCATTATTTAATCTCAATTTTAATGGCTGATCACAGTAGAAAGAAATAAGACCCCGAGGAGAAGAACCTAACTTTAAGGAAAGGAGTTGAATCAGTTGTCAGGGGTTTCGAGATCATAACCTAAGTAGTTGAAAGGAAGAGCTAGCTCTGATCATCCCAAGGGGCTGAGGCTGAAATGTCTTCTCAAAAGAGGTACCGGAGAGGCACACGAGAGTCAGTAAAACAATCCTGAAATGGAGCTGGAACAGCTGCCAGAAGCACACACTCTCATCTAGGACTCGGGCAGCTTATTCTGGTAGTAAAATGGCTTACCTATAGTCTCCAGGAACACAGACTGTGTAAGCTTGTTGGAGAGATCCCAGGAAAGGATGAGCTTCTTCTGTGATCCTGGAGGGGTCTCAGGACTCAGAAATTTTACAGATTTGGCCAATAGAGGCTTAAAGAGATTTTGTTTTTTTTTAACAGATATGCCCTTATTGTACTACCTGACTTAATTTTGTCTTAAAAATACATACTCGGATGTCACAAAAAGCTGACTTTCCTTTGCGAAGAACATTTTGCTCTGCTGTCTCTGAGGTCTTGTGAAGGAGAAGCTTAGTTGTAAATACAGTCATCCCTTGGTATACACAGGGAATTGGTTCCAGGACTCCCAAGTCTACCAAAAATTGTGAATACTCAAGGACCCTGGTCCTGCAGAACTTGCATCTACAAATAGTCCACTCTCCATACACAGTAAACCCCTTGTAAGAAACTGCCATGGGACCTGCCTGCCTCCAAAAAAATCAGAGTTTAGACTTGGTGCACCTGCCGTCAGTAAAGTGACAATTCACACATCACTCCTCCAGCTCTCCTGCGCTCTCTGTTACAGTTTTAAGTGTTAATGTGTGTCATTTGAAGTTACATAAAAAAAATGTAGTGAAGTTGAAAAGAGTATTGACTACCATTTAAATAAAATCATATGCAACGTTTAAAAAGCAATTTTATAATACAGTAAAACTGTGTTACTGTAAATGAAGTTTGCCTTTATTTTTATTAATTTGCTTTTCATTAGTGTATTTCAATGTTAACATCAAGTCAACATAGAGTTTATAATATGGTGTGATAGAATATGGGGTATAGAATTGGGCCTAATTTTAATAGTAGCCCTTAAGACACCAGACACTACACGGATCCGGAATTTCCCACTCTCCGTGGGTGCCTGATAATGGAGAGATGCTGTATGTGGTGTCCCATCCCATGATTGCTGAATTTGGTTGAATTGTTTCAATACTCCACCGGTGTCCCTAAACATTGTCCTAACTTCTACAATCCTTTAGATTTCTCCAATACAGTTAGTCTTTCTAGAGTTAAAAGAATAAATATAGCATGATAGACTTAATAAATAAAGTTATGAAGGGTTAAATCAAAGAAAGATAAGTCGTCTATATAATGATAGGTTTCTGATAGGATAAGTCATAAAACTATCATAAAACTTTTCACATCCATAAGAAAGAAATGAGATACCAGCCTTTTTTATATAAATCATCCAGGAAACAAACCCATAAATAAGCCAATGACTTATTGCAAACTGAAAACAGCTTTTAAATTTTAAGAATGGCATATTAATTTTTGAAATTAAAATTTGAATATATAAAATATAATTTAAAAACCAGTGAAATATTAGTTATTTTAAAAACAATCGCCCAGTGTGCAGTATAAGAAGTAAAGCTCTGCTCTTACCCTTCCTAAGGCAGAAGTAACCATTTCCTACCCTTTAATGTGATTCAGGCTGACTACTGCTGTGCTTCATGGTATTTTTTTTTCCCTTTAGTAGATCATATTACTAAAAATATTGTTCTACAGCTAGCATTTCTCATTTTGAAAGTACAGAGATCCTTCACATATGTGCATATACTTTTACCCATTTCTTTAATGATCCAAATTCTTTCAAGTCCAGGCCACTTTATCCATGAGCACATCCCTCACACCAAATGATGGGAAGTGATTTTAATGTTTGTTTGACTTTATACATTTATTTTCTGGATAATGACTATTTTAGAATTTGTTTCCTATTTATTGCGCTTGTAATTTTCTTTATGATTCCTCATGATTTGTTGGACATATGGAAAGTGCTCTATAAATATTTACTGTTTTGTGCTGTATCCCGTTTTAGCTGAGCACCAGGCCGTTTACTGTACAGTTAAGAGGCCTGGCTTCAGTGTCAGAAGCATCTGGGTTCAGTTCCTGCCTCGCCCATTTTCTAGCTATTATGACCTTGGGTATGTTATTGAACTTACAGCTGCCCCTGTTCCCTCATTTGTATAAAATAGTCCCTACTCTAACTGGACAAGTTTTTCCCTTCTTTGCGTTTACTTTGTCCCCTAGTATCTCTTTGTCCCCTGAGCATCCTGTCCCCTGAGGATCTGAGCATCCTCTCATTTCGGTTTATTTATTTTTATTTATTTTTATTTAATTTTATTTTTATTTCAGATTATTGTGAGGATATAAACAACCAGGTCACCATTTGTGAATTTTTTTAGGTAGAGTCCCTCTTGTAGTTGTGTCCCACACCCAAAGGGTGTGCCACGTACCCTTATACTGTGCCCATTAAGTGGGCGCACACCAATCCCCTCCCCCCAGCTTGCATAGAACTACGTGTTTTTCCCATATGAGCACGCTCTCATTCTAGATGGAGTGCAGTGGTATCATCACACATCACAGATCACCACAACCTCATGCTCCTGGGCTCAAGGGATTCCCCCACCACGGCCTCTGAAGTAGCTGGGACGACAAGCTCCCACCACTACCCCTGGCTTCTGTTTCCTTTTTTTACTTAATGATTTATTTACTTTTTGTGGAGAGGGGGTCTCGTTCATGCTCTTATACAGGCTGCTCTCAAACTCCTGACTTCAAGCAATCCTCCGACCTCAGCCTCCCAGAGTGCTTGGCTGACAGGTGTGAGCCACCTTGACTGGTCCTCCTCCCATGTCTTAGCACAGATGGCTGTTGTCCCTTCTTCCCCTGGGGGGTAAGAACTTCTCACATCATTCCATTTGTGTTGGAAATCACAGTTTATCCAACACTAGGATTCACCTATGCACGGGCTCGGAGGAGGTTGGAGTTCCTCCCACCACTTTCACACTTGGATGGGGGAGGCTCTTCATTTTAAAGAGCAGGCCATTTAATGCCCTGCAGAAAGAAATTTGACCAATGACGTATAAAAGGCAGAGGAGCCTGCAGATAATTTCCCTTTCCTTCCTCCCAAGGACTGTTTTGAAGTCCTCCACCAGGGAAGGCATGGGCTATTTGGAAGACATCTCTCATGACTCAACTATCAGTTGGTTTTCATATGAAAATAATAGCAGCCAACTGCATTTTGTTTTTCATCCATCACTGCCCTGTTTTCCCTTTGAAAACTGCTGCTTTGGGGGTGTACCTCCAATAAGGCCTTAGCACATAAGATTTCAAACTCTGTATTTTAAGAATCATAGATAAAACATGTTTAACATGGCCAATGTGAAGATTAGCACTTAGTAAAATGTCTGTTATGCAATAAATTCTACACTAAAAGAAAAAAAAATCAATTGCATTACAAAATAATGCAAATTATCTGTTAATAGTATATATAAATAAATGATCAATATACTGTGAGGTATGGTAAATATATTTAAGTATAAGGTTACATTTGGAAATACATAATTTTTATAAATTATTCTTAGTCTGTTTATAAACAATCGATTAATTTTAGGTTCAGTAATTCAAATACTTTTTAATTGCTATCATATCATAATAAAATGTTCACTATCTTAATATGCCTTTACTTTATTCTCTAAGTATTTTTTCTTATTTCTCCCCAAACTTCTAAGATATTCAGATGTAGACACCATATTAAAATACTAGGCTGTGACATATCCCACCAATTGCTGTTATAACCCTGAAAAAACATCATTGTCTAGTTGACAGAAAGAGCTCAAATAGAAACTAAAAGTTCTGAACTCAACTTGTCAGCTCCAGCACATGTTAGTTGCATAATTTAGGTGATAGGCACATGCTTCTCTGGGTATTTATCTATTTATTTATTTTGATAGACTCTCACTCTGTCACCGTGGGTACAGTGCCATGTCATCATCATACCTCACAGCACCTTCTTCGGCTTGAACAATTCTCTTGCCTCAGTCTCCTGAGTAGTTGGGACTACAAGCACCCACCACAGCACTCAGCTAGTTTTTCTACTTTTAGTAGAAATGGGGTCTTGCTCTTGCTCAGGCTGGTCTGGAACTCCTGAGCTCAAGCAATCCACTCACCTCGGCCTCCCAGAGTGCTAGGATTATGGGCATGAGCCACCACACCTGGTCTTCTCTGGGACTATTCTGGGTAGCTCCAAAAGGACCATTCAGCTTTAACATGTCAGTTGCAAGATGGTTTTTACACACACACACTCTTATATATACACAACTCAGATGTACTTCCCCTCCCCTTTTAATTCATCCTGCTTGATTGTTTACTTTATCAGAGTTTTTCTTTTTTTCTTTTCACTAGGAAATCCATTTACTCTGTTATTCATCAAAATCTGTCAAATAACTACCAGGCACCCCAAAAATGTTTGAAAATAATGAAGAGCAAAACGTGCCTCCTGCCTTCCCTGTACAAGGCTGTCTACATTGCTCCTTGAATCAGTAATCCTCATGTTTGCAAATTGCTTCTTGACCTCTGAGCAACCTCTCTTCTTAGAGTGGGATGCACGTAGTCCAGTGCTAAACCAGAGCTTGACATCCCTGGCTGGGACCCAGAGAGTTAAACAAATATGGTTTGTAACCACTCTGGCTCTTGCCTGCTGTCCAGGATGCTCCATTCATCACCTCCAGTTCTTGCTGATATTCCAAGTCATGTTGGCTTATTGCAGCATGACTGGGGTGATTTTTCAACTACAACCTTCATTAAGGTATATCATATAGCAAAAATTGCCTCTGCCACAAGAATTATAATTCCAGTAATCCTCCTTTCAATACTCACACCCAAAATCCTTTTTCTGGAGGTGTGTCAGTGATACGTGACTAGATCAGGGAAAATCTCTCATCAGCACATTCTGATTCCTGATACAGTTTATTCTTCTGGTTAGCGAGATAATTTCTATATTAGGAGAATTAGTTTCTAAATCAGGCTGAGGGACAAGAAAGAGCTTATCACTTTAAGAAAACTGAAAATAATTCAATAAGGCTTAACATCTGGAATCAACTTGAGCTGAACTTTACCATTTTAGACTTCAAGCATTTAGGGCATTGTTCAGCAAATTCCTAAATAAAACCCAACCATTGCTTTTCCTCATGGGAGTCAATTGTATGAAATAAGTTTCAGATTTTAGTTATTTTACAATACAGAAGCAGCAATATTTTAATATAACAGTAAAAGTTATGTTATTATTTTACAAAGTTCAGCATGTATATATGTATACACATTGTAGTATTTACCACTCTGGTATAAATCTCTATAATAGTGCTTATCAGCATATTTTTAAATTGTTGTTTACTTTTCTGCTTTCCCCCTGGATTCTAGACTCTTTAAGGATAGTAGGCAGGGTTTGTAGTTGCCCAACATTTTATTCCTAGTAAAACCAATTTGGTAAAATTATTTGGCACTGTCAACTAAAGTGAATATACATATACTCTAACTCCAAAATTTTACTAAGTGTAGGCCCAAAGAATTGCATAGGGCAGAGAGCAATTTTGTTATCAATGGACATAGAGCAATTTTGTGTCATTTTCTGTACAAAAATGTTCCCAGCTAAATGAACTTCAGTAAATACCTTTTACTGTGATCTAACAAACTGACATATTTTATTCATAAAAATATACTAATAAAAATTTCAATGAATGACTTTTGAATATTATCTCCAAATCCTTATGGTATATCACCAAAATGATTTTTGTCTTTCCGTAATTATAAACCATAGATAAATTTATTTTGTTTTCTCAATTCTTTTAATATAGAAAATTAGATGAATTTGAAAGGTGTTTATTTTGAATGTTCAGTTTTAACTTAAGTGAAGATATCTGAAATCACTTCAAAAATTATTTTCCTTTCATCCTGCACTTACAGAAAACTGAATTGTTAGCTTTTTATTTATTTTTCTTTTAATGATTGATAGGGTCTTTTATTTAGAATAACTCTTTAATACAGCCACTGTCTGTTTTTATAGGATCCCAAAGATTGTTAGCTTTTAAAAAAGACTAGAGAAGCAGAGTAAACACTTGTATGCTTTCTTTTGTGCACTGCTTATCACGGTGTAAAACTTCTGGCAACACTCAAAGAAAAAATTAATAAAATAAAACAACAAAAACTCATAAACTTCTGATAACATTCAAAGAAAAAATTAATAAAATAAAGCAATAAAACCTCATACTTCCAGGAAGAACCCAATAATTTCCTACAAGTACATTTACTAATATGTATAGTTTATTTTCTATTCATGTATGTATATGTGGATCACTATGAAAGTTTTGAGACAAATTGTGTTATGGTCCATTATTTCACTTCCAGGAAACACAGTCAACAGCGTCCTTTCTGATTCACTCCTGCTAGTTCCAAATTGCACGTCTTATCAGTGTTGCTGGGAGGTCTTCATTTGTTTCCATTCACACAGATTTTAAATTTCTTGATTTTCCTGTTTGTCAAAACTTCCATAATGACCGATAACAATGCGCTGGATCAAGAAAAGGTATATTCCTACCTTCACACCATACCAGAGTTACCCATCGGGTCTCGAGATGACATGCAGAGTGAGTTTCAAAACAATGTTTCCAATGCAAAGCAGCTTATCACAGCAGATATTAAGTAAAAGCATTTACTTGAGTTATAAAAAACAGATCCAAACATCTTCTATGTGTAAGGATATTGTTGTCTCTACCATTTATCAATACTGTTTCTTTCTTAGCTTTCACTTCGTGTAATACCTGGCACATAAGAAATAATAATGTTACTGGTTGCTCTTGTTCTTGTTAATACAAGTCATTATTTTATTTACTTCTTAAATCGAAACTGTTTATTGACTACAGCATACATGTATAGAAGTTAGCACATCATGAGTAAAAAGTTTGACAAACTTTCAAGAATAAAAGATAAAAAAGATAAAGAGGAGAAACCTGTAACTTTATCCAGATCAAAAAGTAGAACACGACAGTAGCTCCCTTATTGTAAATACAGCCCTACCGGTAATCACTATCCTGATATTTTATCACCTTAGGCAAGCTTTCTTGTCTTGGGGCTTGAGAATTGTGCAATGTGTTCTCCTTTGTATCTGGTTAATATTGCTCAACATTCTAAGATTAATTCATGTTGTCATGTATATCAATGATTCATTTGTTTTAATTTAGTTATAGCATTCAGACACTTCATCAAAAGAGAAATGTGTATAGCAAATAAATACATAAAAATGCTAAAAATCCACTGGTCATTAGACAAATACAAATTAAAAGCACTGTATATTACCACTGCTCACCTGTTAGATTTTAAAATTATAAAGATCAATCCTACCAAGTGTTGATGAGCGATTAGGATGTGCAACAGCTGGATTTTTCATCCATTGATGGAATTCCCAATACAACTACTTTGGAAGACCTTTTGACACTTTTACCATATGTTCCAGCCATCTGATCCTGGAGTCATGAAAGGATATGTCCTTTAAACATTTTGCACAAACTTGGTCAGAGCAAATTTTTTTTTTAATAACTTCAAATGGGAAATAATTCAAATGTCCATCAGCAAATGAATAGATTAATAGATTATGGTACATTTCTACAGTAGAATACTATCAAACAATAGAAAGGAATGCACTATTGCTTTATATAATAGCATAGAATTTTTGACATAATTATACAGAATGAAAGAAACCAGACTTTTTTTTTTTTTTCTTTTTGAGACAGAGCCTCAAACTGTCACCCTGGATAGAGTGCAGTGGCATCACAGCTCACAGCAACCTCCAATTCCTGGGCTCAAGCGAGTCTCCTGCCTCCGCCTCCCAAGTAGCTGGGACCACAGGCGCCCGCCACAACGCCCAGCCATTTTTTGGTTGCAGC
>CAUYON010089914.1:0-14694 GCA_963573935.1 Arctocebus calabarensis | reverse complement strand
TTCTGTTCCATACATCTATCTCTCTGTTTTTGTGCCAGTACCATGCTGTTTTGATCACTATCGATTTATAGTACAATCTCAGGTCTGGTAGTGTGATTCCTCCTGCTCTATTTTTATTTCTAAGTAATGTCTTGGCTATTCGAGGTTTTTTCTGATTATATATAAAATGAAGTATTATTTTTTCGAGGTCTTTAAAATATGACAATGGAACTTTAATAGGAATTGCATTAAAATTGTATATTGCTTTGGGCAATATGGACATTTTAACAATGTTGATTCTTCCCAGCCATCCTTTTCCATTTGTATATATTTTACTTCTCTTTCTTCTCTTAATTCACTGTTAGGACCTCTATTCTAATACTGAACAGAGGTCAAGATTGGCCTAAAATTTTCACTTCCCACACTCTTCTGGTCAAATTTTGGTATAAGGTGATTCTAGCCTCATAAAATGACTTAGAGAATAACTCTTCTTTTTCTATACTTTAGAATAGCTTGGGAACACACCTACGGTGCATCTTAGCAGGGTACTGGTGAAACTTATTAAAAGTAGAGTATCAATGTTTTTATATAGTGATCATGAAAATGCCATGAAGGCTATCTGTAACAGTACGATCAAAATATTTCTGAATGTATATGAAGCACATCGTGCCCTATGATTGCACAATTATGTACACAATTATGATTCAATAAAATTATAAAAAATGTACACAATTATGATTCAATAAAATTATAAAAAAAAAAAAAGAATAGCTTGTGTGAGAATTACTTATTCCTAGAATGTTTGGTGGAAGTCACTGGCAAAACTACTTCAGCCTGGATTTTTTTTTGCAAAAAATATTTTACAACGGATTCAAATTCTTAAATGGTTAAGAGTCTACTCTGGTTTTCTAGTTCAGTTTCATATACTTATATTTCTTAAAATTTCTTCATTGCATCTAAGTTTTCACATAAATTGACATGCAAAAGGTTTACAAAGTTTTTTATCTTTGTAATTTCTGCATCACGTGTGATTATAGCTTCCCTTTTATTCCTTACATTGTTGTGCTTTCTCCTTTACTTTTCACCAGAGGTTTATTAAATTTATTAGTCTTTCACAGATCTAGTATTTGGGTTTCTTAGTTCTACTTTATGTCTCTTTCTGATTGTATTATTGTCTCATTTTATCTTTATTTCCTTCTTTTTCTAACTTTTTAGCTCTTTACATTTCAAACTATTTTCTCTTGCAATTTAAGCTTTTTTTTTTTTTTAAGAGACAAGAGTCTTACTTTATTGCCCTCAGAAGAGTGCTGTGGTGTCACAGCAATCTCCAACTCTTGGGCTTAGGCAATTCTCTTGCCTCAGCCTCCCAAGTAGCTGGGACTATAGGCGCCCGCCACAACACCTGGCTATTTTCTGTTGCAGTTTGGCCAGGGGCGGGTTTGAGTCCACCACCCTGGTTTATGGGGCCAGCGCCCAGCTCACTGAGCCACAGGTGCCACCCTCTTGTAATATAAGCTTTTAGGTCTATCAATTTCCCTTTAACTACTTGTTTAGTTTTAAACTTCAAGCTTTGATATATGGTGTCAAATGTTAGATATGAAGCATTTAAGTATTGTCACATTTCTATAATGATTTGTTCTTTGACCCATTGAGTTTCCAAATAGGATTTTTTAGTTACCTTTTAAAAAATGTGATTCTTGTCTTCATTGCATTGTGATCAGAGAATATAGTCTGTATGATACAAAATTTCCGAAGTCTGTTGAGATTGCTTTTTGTATGGCTGATAGCATTAGTGAGGTTTCTTGAAGGGCTTGAGAATTGATTTTTTTTTTTCTTCTTATATTATTTTGCTTTGAGGTTCTACTTTTTTGAGTCTTCTATTCCACCTTTATCAGGTCTTCTTCACACTTACAGCATACATTTTTTTTTTTTTGGCAGTTTTTGGCCGGGGCTGGGTTTGAACCCACCACCTCTGGTATATAGGGACAGTGCCCTACTCCTTTGAGCCACAGGCGCTGCCCAAGCATACACTAATCTCTATATCTGCTACTCTCAACTCCCAAGGTTGCAAAAACCAATATTCAAGTTCACTAGATTCAGCAAATACCCTCCAGTCAAATGCTGACGTTGGGCTCTCCTTACATCTCAGGGTTCTAAACTTTACCCTCTCCTGGTGCTCTTTCTTAATTTCTTGCTAGTTTCTAGATTATATTTTAATATTTCACTCAATAAGTTGCCCGGTTAGCGCAGTAGGTAGCGCGTCAGTCTCATAATATTCCGCTCAATATTTTTGTTGCTATAGTTTTCAATGGGAGAATTGGTCTGGACATCTAGCTGACCATATTATGAGAAATAGAAATTCTCATTTATTTATTATGTGTGTAAGGAGTGCTCAAGCTGTGATCTGTACAAGATAGACTAGAAGCATGAGAAAAGCAATGTTGCCTGGGACGGGGCAGTGGGGACAACTGAAGTAATGTGGTGGGAATTGGTTAAAAATACAGTTTGGGAGTCAAGCAGGGCTGGAAACAAATTCCAGCATCATTGCTCACAAGTTGTGAGATCTGAGGTAAGTTACTCAGCGTCTCTGCGTCCCAGTTTCTCCATCTACCAACTGGTGTTGATGACAGTAGTTAGAATTACTAGAAGACCCTCTCAGCACTCAAGGATGGCACAGAAAATGCTGGCCATTTTTTGTCCTCACAGAGAAAGAGATGCTGAAGTTTGGAATAGCAAAGCCATTCCCCTAAGGTGTAATCACCTTCCTTAAGAGCTGCCAGATAGGAGGGCATAGGATAGCCCCTGCCAATCCAGATTAGGGAGATTCAATCATTTTTTTCTTTTCTTTCTTTTTTTTTTTTTTTTTTTATACAGAATCTCACTCTATCACCTTGGCTAGAGTGCTGTGGCGCCATAGCTCACAGCAACCTCAAATTCCTAGACTCAAGCAATCTTCCTCCCTCAGCCTTCCAAGTAGCTGGGACTATAGGCACCAGCCACACTGCCTGGCTAGTTTTTCCATGTAGTGTAGATGGGGTCTCATTCTTGCTTAGGCTGGTCTGGAACTCTTGAGCTCAAGCAGTCCACTCACCTTGGCCTTCTAGAGTGCTAGGATTGCAGGCGTGAGCCACCATGCCCAGCCTCAATTCTTATTCTAGGAAAAATTCCTCCCCCCTTTCAGGATTTCCTCCAAGATACATCTTCCCCCTGACTCTATCCTTCCTGACTTAGGTTCCTCAACAAGTGTAGAGTTTTGGAAATAAAAGACAGGAAGGAAACATCTTGCAGACAACTTCTGCTTTCCACCCTGCCAACAAACATTCTTGAGACAAGTAGGATGCCTGGGTGCATTCTTATAAGGAGAAAAAGAAATGGAGAAATGCAAGGAAAAACACAGAAGTTAACACTTGATAAAGTATCCCATTGCAAAAGGAATGGCTGAAGCATACACACTAGAAGGGGCAGAAGAGAAAACTGGAGAGAAAGGAGCACCGTGGATGCCAGGCTCTGGAACTTGGACTTTTCCCTCAACCTGTGTCATGGCCAGACCTTCAATTGAGGGAGAGGACCCTTAGCTTCGTGCAGGAATGAAGGCAGGTGCTCACATATGCCTGCAACAGACCGCAGGAGGGATGAAGAGGTCCTGATTCTGAGCAAGGGTGAGACCACACAGTTGGACAATGGAGGAGGCCCTGCAGGTGACCTGCAGAGAGCCTTAGAGGGTAGGAATACAGGACTTGATGGACATGGAGTGGGAGTAGAGGGAAGCGGGACTCCCTCTTGTGTTTCTCGCCAGATGACTAAATGGATGATGGCGTCATTAGCCAGGATGAGAGATATAGGAGCAGCAGGTTTAAAGAAGTTCAAAGGATGCACCTGAATTTGATGTGAATGTGGGCCTTGCTGGTGGAAATGTCATAAACCACCACGCACAGGTGTGTGGATCTCAGAGGAGCTGTAGCCATTCAGAGGAGGAGCGAGTTTCAAAAAGGAAATAGTGGTCAAAAGCATCTTGTCCTACAGAGCTCACAAGACACAGGACCCAGAAGAGATCAACTGTATTTGGCAACCAGAAGCTCATCAGGGACCGCAGCCTGAGTGGTGTCAGGAGTGGAGGAGGAGCAAAACTGTGAAGAGGTGAAAAAGCAGAGACTCTTCCAGGTAGCTTAGCTGAGAAGGGCAGCCGTGTGGCCAGGCGGTAACCTGAGGGGGGTCAACCAAGTTTGCTTTGTTTTCAGCGGTGGGAGAAACTTGTCTGCTGAAGCTCAGGGGTGAAGCCAGAGGTGAGGAAGAGGGAACTGGTGGTGGAGTGAGGTCCCTGGCCTTGGCTCTGGAAGATGGTGGGCCAGAGAACAGATGAAGGAAGCATTGTCTTCTTCTGACAGGCCAGGGTTGTAGGGAATCAGCAGCCCCCACTTCCTAAGTGCCAGGGCAGGAAGTGAAGTGACATTACAGCAAATACTCAATAAGTTTCTACTTTGCTTACCTAGTGACATGAGTTAGATAGACACTGGAAAGTGAGGAAAATACTAGAAATGTGAACCAATCATTCTGAATGAAGTCTCAAACCCAAGGTCATTTGCAGGAAGGGCGGGATATCTGGGCTTCCTGAGTGAGGAAAGGAAGGAAGCTTGGCAGAATATCTCTCTCCCAAGACGGGGTAATGAAAATAGCCTGGGAGAGACACAAAAAGTCATACGTGGGAAAAATGGAGGAAAGGAAAGAAAATAAACTTCAACAGTCTGTTCCAGGTTCCAGACACTAACCTGATTAGACACTTTACAGGTAATCACATGAAATCCTCAAAACAGTCCGTGAGAAAGGCACTCCAATTTCCATTTCATTGATGTAGAAACTGAGGAGTAAATTCTTTTTTTATGGAGGCGCCTATGGCTCAGTGGGTAGGGCGCCGGCCCCATATGTCGAGGGTGGCTGGTTGGAACCCGGATCCAGCCGAACTGCCACAAAAAATAGCCAGGCGTCGTGGCGGGAGGCTGCGGCAAGAGAATCGCCTAGGCCCAGGAGTTGGAGGTTGCTGTGAGCTGTGACACCACGGAGGGTGACAAGTGAGACTCTAGCTTTACTTTTGCTTCTCCATGACAGAGTGAGATACTTCAGTCCTTCTCTTTTTAAATGATTATTTCATTAGTGAAGCCAGGTGAAAGGCTGTAAAACGGGGAAGATTCAAAACACCTTTTTTTCTCTAGGGCCTTGGGTACAGATGGGGGAAGTTTGGTGGGATTCCAAAGAAAGACCAGGGGAATTGGAGGAGGCAGTGGCCTCAGTGCCGGAGCCGTTTTCTTGGGTCCCCGCCAGCCAGGCAGCCAGCTGCTCCCCGGGAAGAAACCGACCCCATTACGGGGTGGCTCTGGGTATGCAGACGCCAGAGCTAGACCACTTACCATGCAGAGGATGCACGCTAAGATTTAGCTGGCGTTCGAGTAACACCTGCGCTTCTGATCGGAACTTTCAATAGGCTGCAAAAAGATGAAAATCAGTGTGCACCAACTGTATACAGCCCTGGCAATCCATTTCTTCAAAAGTATATTTTTTAAAAGGCGTGCAATAGTCTTTTATTTTGGTGGTGAAAGTAAGCAAAGGACATACTCTACTAGTGATCAAAAAAGGATTATAAAACATTTATTTCGTACACCTTTTCTGCGCTTTGATATTCGTTTTGGCAATTGCGCTCTAAGTCCCACGTGACGCGCTGCAGGGTTGCCATGGGGCCTAGAAAAAACTTTTCTGTTTTCAAAAGTAACGCTCCCGTCGCTCCAGCCAGTTTTTCTCCTGAAAACTGCGGACCGTACGGCAGAGGTCCGGGCGCGGAGGCCGGCGCAGACCCGGGGCGCGGCGCGGCCTGGAGCGAGGACGCGAGGACGCGGCGCGCGGCCGGATGGGCGGCGGGGCGCGCGTCACGTGCCGGGGCGGGGCCTGAGCGCCGAGCACCGCCCACCGCCGGCTCGGCCGCTGCCGCTGCCGCCGCCGGGTCCCATTCATGAGGGCCGCACGGCTCGGCTGCGGCCCAGGCGGCTCCCGAGACAGCGGCGGCGGCGGGAGCCCGGGCCCCGCGCGCGCCCCCAGCCGGCCCCGCCCCCTCGGCCGCCCGCCCGCCCGCCCTCCCGGCCGGTCCTCGTTGCCGCCGTCCAGCCGCCGCCTCCCCTCAGCTGCCCGCGGGCCGGGTCGGAGCCTCTGCAGGTAAGCGGGGCCGGGCCGGGGTCCTCGCGTCCCCCCTCCGGGGCGGGTGTCGCGTGTCTGTGTGTGGGGCGACAGAGGGTTTCGCCCGCGGCGGGGGCCTGCGCTCCCTGGGCCGGGACCCTCCGCGGCGGCGCGGGCTGAGCCGCCCCCTGCCCGCGCCCGGTCCCCGGTGCTCGCCTCGCCGCGACCGCGCCACGTAGACGCGGCCCCCGGCGCCGCAGGACGGTCTCCTGGGTGAGCGGAGGAGCGGGCGGCGGCGGGATGGACGTGCGGGGACGTTCCTGAGGACTCAGCGCACTGGGGGCCGCCGCCGCTGGACGGAACGGCCACCTGGGGTCCCCCTGGCCGGGAGCGCCGCGGCTCGGTCCCGCCCGCGGCCCCGGAGAGGGGCGCCGGGCGCGTGATCGCGGCGGGGCGTGCGGCCGGCCGGTTGCTGTTATTCCTTCCCCGCGGTCGTTTGCCCGGCGCCTCCGCCTCGAGCTTGTAGACGGGGTTCAAGTGTGAGCAGTTCTCTCTTCTCAAACCCTGTCGCCCTCTCTGCACACCTTCATTTGTGTCGAACGCCTTCGGGTACGGTTGGTGGTGGGAGCCTCTCTCCCAACTTAAAACACCGGCGGATCACCATTTTCTCCACTCGCCTGAGCAAACTAAGACTGTTCTCTTTGAAAATTCGAGATGGCATTTTGAAGGCATACTTATGCAAAACAGAACCAGAAAGATCACCCCTCTTTTCAGAAAGTACTGGAACTCTGAATACTTGGAAATGCTCTGAAGGATTACTTAAGCGGCCAGACTGATTTTGAATACACATTTGGGGCTTGTTTTCCAAATTTTTAATTTAAACTGAAAACTAGTCTTGCCTGGGTGGCGCACCAGGCCCAGTCGAAGCTGTTTGCCCAGTAGAGATGCAGGGTTATTACTGTTTATTAAAACTTTGCGTGGCTAGTTTATATTGTATTGACGATACAAAGTCCGTTTTGAAATAATTTTGAAATGTTTACCAATTAATTTAGTAGCCCATAACGGTTTTACATGCCTTGTGGTCTGGTAGTTTTCTTCTGGGGCTTAAGAATGAGAAGTGTGGCAGAAGATGCTGAAGGGAGAAGCTGCAAGGCTGGCAGCACAGTGCTGGGGGAGGAGACAGGTGACTTAGCCCTTGCTGGGCTGGTCTTCATGGTGCGGCAGCTTCACTGTGCCTGAAGGGCAGTCAGCCTCCCCGGTGCCCAGCCAGAGTAGGGCACACGTGAAAGCCGTCCAAGGCCCAGCTAAAGCCACACGTGAAAGCCGTCCAAGGCCCAGCTTCTTCTAATTAAATGTGTAGTTGATGATGGTTGGTCGGTGCCAAGTATCTCCCTTTTCAAATTTTGGTAGAGCTAGCCATAGAATGAGCTAGCCATTTGATGTTTGATGCATAGTTGAAAGTCAGCAGAGACACTTTATTCTGAAAGAGGAACTGGAAGTGGAAGTATCTGAAAGCCCTTGACCACTATAGTAAAGCACTGTTTAGAAGCAAATAATAGGGTCAACTGGGGCTTTGTTTTCTTTATTGGTACAAGGAAGTAGCAGTAGAGGCCCTCCTCATCCCCCCACCCCCAAATGCATTGCATTTTTGGTTTACTGACTAGACCTAGACTCTGTGATAGCAAGACTCCTGTAGCTGCCTTAGTACCAAGCACAGAGTTGGCTTTGAGAGAGGACTTGGTGGGATTTGTTGAATGAAGGTAGGGAGCAGCAGGCAGTTTGTCCATACCAGTGACCTGGGACTAGTGGCTCTTCCTAAGTGAGTTGACTTAATTTTCCTGAATGGTGAGCCTCGGATGAATAGGCCTGGTGGTAACATGCATTGGAGGTGGTGCAAGGTTCAGTTAAGCCCATGAACATCACAGTGACCATTTTTGCAATGTTTAGTTTAAATATTAATATTTAGTTTAAATATAGCCTGGTTCTGTGTCAACAGCTATTTTCAATGCTTCGTATGTCTTTCCTAGTATTGAGCATAGTAACACTTAGCTGCAAGCTTAGTCTTGTTAGGAGGAGATTCCTGGTGAGAGGTAGCTTTGGCCATAGCCCTTGGGTGTTTTCTTGAAGTCTCAACTTAAATCTTTTCATCTTTAATTTAAATCCTTTCCTTTTTGTTCTGTCGTGTGTATGTAGTGTGTACACGTTGACTTGTGCTGTCAGTTGATAGGCAGTGGTCTGAATCCTTTATTTTGAAATTCTGTTTTTATCTCTGATCCCCTTGATTGCTAAATAAGTCACTGCAGACTTGCTGAGACTTAGACTCAGTCTTCTGACCTCTCATTTGCCTTCTTCATGATGAAACAGCTCACAAGTCCGTAGGCAGAGCCTCCAGTTGGTAGTATCTTATATAAATTATGGTCTTTAAAACTTCGAAGAGTTTGAAGATATGATTAGCTGGAGCAGTAAAAGTTTTATGGCAATATCTTGGTAATACGACATTTGAATAAGAACTTGTGTTGGTGGTGTTTCTAACTTGAATTAACTGGGAGTTTTGGAATTTTTTAAATTACCTCCCCATCTGTTGGCTTGATTATTTTATTAACATGTTACTGCTAACATTGAACTACATGTGTAAGGTTCTGTGCTTTTCAAGACAAACGTGGGGGAAAGTGGCTCACCCTTAGGGTCCTTATGAAGGTCCAGGTGTCTTGGAGAGTTGGTGGCAACCTGTGTGGTGAGAAGATGGATGGCACAGTCCTGCGGGGGCCAGTTCCTGCGGGGTGGTCCTCATGCAGGCCACCCTGCTCCTCAATTCCAGCAGGAAGCTGAGGCCAGAGGACCAACTTCTCAGTACGTCAGGAGGGAAGGGGAAGAAAAACTGCATTAGGAGCAAGATAAAACTCTTAATGTGACTTTTAGGATTAAAAATGATGAAGTACATTTTTTTCTAATTTGATTGCTGACTGCTGTTAGAATCTTTTTCCTCCAAACTCTGTCCCTGTTAAATTTTGGGGATCTTATTTGTTAATTTTTTAAGTTGGTGTTAAAAATTGTAACCAAGAAGTCAGGCTTCTGCCTCTCCTATAATGCCTAACAAAATGGTTACATCATCAGCTCCTTTTTTCCCCCTTTCGTTTTTTGATCTATACAAAGCCAGGGTTTTTTTTAATGACTTTTAGAAATACGATCTTTTAAAATTCTTTTAAAACTATTTAGGTCAGGTGCATGATTTAAGAGACCATATAAATGTATTAGAAAAGGGTTGGGAAACTGATAGTATGAGATCTTTAAAAAATGTACTTGAGCAGGGTATGGGGTGGCTCATGCCTGTAATCCTAACCCTTTGGGAGGCTAGAGTGGGGAGGATCACTTGAGCTCAGGAGTTCAAGACCAGTCTGAGCAAGATCAAGACTTGGTCTCCACTAAGAATAGAAAAATTAGCTGGATGCTGTGGTGGGAGCCTGTAGACCCAGCTATTGGGGAGGCTGAGGCAGGAGGATGGCTTGAGCCCAGGAGAATGAGGTTGCTGTGAGCTAAGCTACGCCATAGTGCCCTATCCTGGGGTAACAGAGTGAGACTGTCTCAAAAAAAAAAAAAGGGAGATGTAGAAGATTAAAATCTTTGAATTTAGAACTTTATTACTTAGTGTTAATATTTATCAGCATTGTTATATATTTTCAACAGAAATTATTCAAATTAGGCTTTTCAACCTTTGGAGGAAAAACACTGGCTTACAGAAAGTGCAGTTTGTGATGCTTGGGTAGCCAGTGGATTGCCTTCCCAACCTTGCCTTTATCCAACTTTATGATACATTTAAACAGTTTTAGAAGCCTTTCTCTCTACATAATTTGTAACTGAACATTCAATGTGAGTTTACTGCCTTAATTTTATTTCATACCTTTATTTGCTCTTTGTACCAATTCCCTTGTTTAGTAATGTGTGTCTTTGTGTAAACTACCTTGATTTTTTTTTCCATCCAAGCAGAGTGTAAATAAAATTTAAGTAGTGATTTATAAATTCTAAGTTTTAAATTTCTAGTTTTTTGTTTTTTTTTTTTAAATTTGAGAGTACAGAGAATTAGATTACTGTGTTTCCATTTGTTAGGGATGTTTTTTAGCTTTCCTGTTCAAGAATCTAGAATGATCCATCTCACCTATTTTAGCAAATCTAAATTTCTCCTTTCAGTTCTCAATTTAGTTGTCCCTACATCCCCACTTCCTTCAGACATTTGATCATTTTTCAGTACCACTCTACTTGATTAACTTGGGCCCTAGGAGTCTAACCCTTTACATGTGTTGATACTATTGTGCTCTGTATTTCCTTGTGCGCTAATCAGTATTAGGGTAAATAACTTGCCTCCTCAATTTTCTTACTCCTTGTGAGTAATGCCAATTTGCCTCCTTTGCTTTATCTGTAAATGTAAAATTGTGGGGAAAGGAGTAGAGGGGAGACAAAGAGCATTGAATGGTGGTAGGCTAGCCTTGAAGGTCTGGCAAATTCTTTAAGAGAAAGTAGGATTTAAGGAGGGGAGGAAAGAATGTTTAAATGGCACTTTGGAGTATGGCCATAGGAGAGAGAGAGCCATAGATTTTAAAGTGAGTATATAGAGGAAAGAGGATGAGATCCTCATAGGTCGCTATGCACAAGGAGCTAAGGTAGTGAGCTGAGGCAAAGAGACCACTTACTTGCAGTGCTTTGGAAACTCTTCCAAGGTGTGGTGTGCTCCCAGCAGGTTAATTTTAACCTTTTTGGCCACTTGTTAATTGAGTTGAGATTTTAAGTAACATTAAAGGAGGTGTAAAGGGATATGGTTTCGAAAAGTTCAAGAAACATTATTAAATATGCTATTTCCAAGACTAGGGGGTTCCAGGATCCAGGTTTAAAGATTATTTGGTTTTGGTGGTCATAACTAAGCTTTAATCAGATGAAGAAGAGAAGGTAAAGATGGGGAAAATGTCTCCTTCAGAAACTGTAAAGTTGGAACTAGTGATTTTACTTAAAAAACGTAAGCGTATGGTAGCATTAGCTTGTAATGACTGATTAAATTTCTGCATTTACCTTTTCTGAAATATTATGGAAGGGATAATTGACCCAAGGATATTGATTTAAATATGTTTTTAAATCTGTAGTAGGATAGTTTCTTTTTATAAACAAAAAGTTGATTGGTTAATCTGGGGTTGCAGTCTACTCAGAAGACTTTATAAAATATGTCTGAATAAACATATTTATTTATGTTTAAGGGAATTATATGATGGTTGAGATAATTCTAATCTATTCACTGTGTTACGATGTGATGTTTATTGCTTCTGGCAAGACACATATGTCCAGCTATGCTAGATACTTGGTGTTTAACTTACTCTAACTTACTCAGAATGCAAAAAGCTCTTGAAAGTTATTTGGAAATAATCTATTCAATATAAAGTCACCAGATACTTGGATTATATAAATTTGAATTGTTGTACACTGTGTGCTAGCAAAATGATGAGAGAGTTAGTATGAATTAAAAGCTCTGAGTTGGCGCTCCTTGAGTTACGGTATTTTTCCTGACAGTTGAATCTATAAACCGTGGTCTTTTTAAAGCAATATACTTTTCTTATATAGTTTTTGTGCATATAATGTACTTGTTTTAAGATGCCATATTATTCTTCATAAACATTCGAAAACATCTGCCCACATAATAAATTTCTTTAAAATCCTTCAACATTTTTTTGATGATACCATAGCCATAACATCTATTTACATATGAACTGCATAGGAACAAGAATTTAGAGAAGTATTATTTAAGAGAGAGCACTACCTGTTTTATAATTTAAAATGTGTACTAAACAAATGCTTGAAAAGGAGGACTGCTCTTTCGTTTTAGGATTTTCTAACCAGCTCAAATGGCTCAAGACAACTTGCCTAGGTAGTATTACTTAAAAGGTAGAAATTTAGAATTTCTAAGTCTTTAACATCTAGTCTGTCCACTGAGATTCTTAGTCTGTAAAATGGTGCTGACATCTACTGCTGAGGAACACTCAGGTTTCCAGGGGGTGTTTAACATTTGCCATTGAACACCTTTTTTGGACTAGGCATTGTGCTAAGTGCTATACATAAATGATCTCTTTGAGTCACAACAACCCTGCCTGGTAGAGATAATTGCCCTGTTTTCTATGTGAGGACATTGAAACTGAAAGAGATTAGCCAGAGGCCTCACAGCCCTGTGGCGGCAGTGACCTCTTTCCATGGCCCTTGCTCCTGTGCACCACACTGCCCAGAGACTGTCACAATCCTTGTGCATTTGATACTCCTAAGTCATAGGGTTTTGTTTTTAACTTTTATTAGGTAAAACTGAAGAACCTATTTCTAATACCAGCATCTATCAACTGCTAGTAGAGGCTTCTCTCTAGAGGAGCTGTGGATTTCTCTGAATCATTTAGGTATAAGCAAGGCCCATTGTGCCAGGGAGAGACGTACCAGCTGAGAAGCTAGTGGAGGTGATTTGGCCCCACCACGCCCACTTTGTGTCCTCTGGAATGAGTTCACATACGATTCAGTGTGAATCTGAAGTCCTGCCTGCTTTTCACACTACGATGAGCATGGGCTGAAACAGAATCATGCCCCCTGAACTCAAGCTAAATATCACTTCCTGGGCTCAGCCTGAGAGCAGGTGATTCTCTTTTAGTGTTGGGAAGCAGGAAATGTGTTTGGTTAGACTGAAGCGTGGTGTGTCGGTGTCCAACATGATGCCTTCAAAGATTTTCCCTGTTTATTTTGACTGTTCCTGATTTGACCAGGAGTATATCCTAACTCCTGGGTTACATGGGACTGGGCTGGGTGTAACAGGACCATTAAGTTAAACATTTTCAGAGTTGGATAGAGCTTCCATCCTTTTTATTCTGTTCAGAAATCCTTGTCCCAGCACATTGTTGATATCCAGCTGAAACCACTCGTATAGCTGAGTATTGAGTTTTTCTTGAACAGATTTGTCTTTTGAACTAGTGCTTTCCTCACTGTATCTTTTGACTTGCTTGGTAACTACACCTGCAGATAATCTCCCCTCTACTGGAGATTTAATGGTATTTTGCTTAGGGTAATTGAATAAATGAAAGATATATCAACTCTGATACAGAAGATCCTTTCATTAAATAGATATGAACTAGTAGAACTGTAGGAAATCCCAAATTATTGAGTATGTTTTTGGTGTATCATTTACTCCTTTATCTCTTGTGTAATATGGAGATAGCAATACTTACCTGATAGGCTGATTCTGATGATTAAGTGAGGTTAGGTGTTAAACCAGAGGTCCAGAGGGCTGCAGGCAAGGACCTTTTACTGGGCCAGACACCTGTGTTGAGAGAGTTACAGGGGAAAGGGCAGAAGGTGACTGAACAGTGTTCTTCTTGCCCTGAAGGAGCTTATAGTGTTGTTACAGGGGAATTTAGTGCCTACTGTAAACAGCAGAATTTTATAAAGCAGGGACGGGGGGGTGTTGGGGAAGAGTACTACGTGAGTGAGAGTCAAAGGAAATATTTTGGAGAGAGCTCTGTGCTTTTATTTTTAGTGTGGGACTATGATGTTGAAAGGTTTTTTTTTTTTTTTTTTTAATGTCTCAAAAATGTTTCTTGTGTTTGCTTAAAATTTCTGTCTTGACCCAGAACCTTTACCTTAATAATGTCAGAATTAGCAATTTTGTATATAGATAGATGTTCTGTAAAAAAACATTTTGTATTTCTAAATTTAAAAGGTTTTCGGCTTTTGCCACCACTTTGTTGCTGTAGGAGTTTTTTGTTTCTGTGGCCCTTAGGTAGAGGCTTTTCTTTGTATCTAGAATGAGACTCCTAGACAGCAGAGTTGTCTTCCATACCCAGTATATAGTGGAGGTGAATGTTTAACTAAAAGAAAAAAAGTTGTTCCTGGTTAGTTCATAAGACCTCTAAGTAATTAACATTTTTCTATAAACTCTAATACTTGGTTGTTTTTTTTTTTTTTTTCTTTGAATTTTTTTTTTTTGATACAGAGTCTCTGTTTCCCAAGCTAGAGTGCCCTGGGGTGAGCCTACCTCACTGCAGCTTTAGTTTCCTGGCTCAAGTGATCTTCCTGCCTCAGCCTCCTGAGTAGCTGGGACACATATGCCTGCCAAGACACCTGGCTAATTTTTCCTTTTTTAGTAGGGATAGAGTCTCACTCTTGGTCAGGAGCTGGTCTTAAACTCCTGAGCTCAAGCAACCCTTCCTCTGTGGCCTCTCAGAGTGCTAGGATTACAGGTGTGAGTCACCATGCCTAGCCTAATACTTGATTTTCATTAAAATGGACACGTTTTCTTATTATAAAGGTATATGAAATTTTATTCTGTACTGTTTGAAAATTACTACTAGTATCCCTGTGTCATTATGGTGGCTGATTTTTTTTTTATTTTGAGTCACATGAAGGTCATTGTTTTTTTTTTTTTTAATAATTTTATTGAATCATAATTATGTACATTGGTGCAATCACAGGGCATGATTCATATACATTCAGAAATATTTTGATCATACTGTTACAGATATCCTTCATGGCATTTCCTTGATCACTATA
>CAUYON010089913.1:0-17512 GCA_963573935.1 Arctocebus calabarensis | reverse complement strand
CGCCCTGGGTAGAGTGCTGTGGCGTCACACTGCTCACAGCAACCTCCAGCTCTTGGGCTTAAGCGATTCTCTTGCCTCAGCCTCCCTAGTAGCTGGGACTACAGGCGCCTGCCACAGCGCCCGGCTATTTTTTTTGTTTTGCAGTTCGAGGCCGGGCTTGAACCCGCCACCTTCGGTATATGGGGCCGGCGCCCTACTCGCTGAGCCACAGGAGCCGCCCTTTTTCTTTGTTTTTATTTTGTTTTCATTTTGAAAAGTATTTTGCTGGTTATAGAATTTTACATTGACAGGCTTTTTCCCTGCTTTGGGTACTTTAAAGTTGTTGCATCGTAAGTTTTTCACTTACATTGTTTCCAATATCTTACATATCTTTGTTCCTTTGTATCAATTATATACTTTTTCTTTGGCTATTTTTCAGATTCTCTTTATCCACGGTTTGTAAAATTTTTTTTTTTTTGTAGAGACAGAGTCTCACTTTATCACCCTGGGTAGAGTGCCGTGGCGTCACACAGCTCACAGCAACCTCTAACTCCTGGGCTCAGGCGATTCTCTTGCCTCAACCTCCCGAGTAGCAACCCCCACAGTCACCCGACACAACGCCCGGCTATTTTTCTGTTCTGCAGTTCCGCCGAGGCCAGGTTTGAACCCGCCACCTTCGGTATATGGGGCCGGCGACCTACTCAATGAGCCACAGGCACCGCCCGGTTTGTAAAATTTGATTATAAAGGGTCTTGGTGTAATTTTGAATGTTTCTTGTGCTCGGAGTCGGTAAATATTTTAAACCTATGAGTTTATCCTTTTGATCAACTTCAGAAAATTTCATCCATTATTCTTTAAAACAGTTTTTCTGTTGTCCCCCTTTCTATTCTTTAAGAACTCCAAATATACATACATATATCTGGCCATTTGAAGCTATCCCACGGCTCACTGATAGTTGTGTCATTTTTTCTTTTTTCATATTTTTTTCTTTTTGGCCAGGGCTAGGTATGAACCCACCACCTTTGGCATATGGGGCCGGCGCCCTACTCCTTTGAGCCACAGGCACCACCCCAGTTGTGTCATTTTTTAAAGTTCTCTATTTGGTAATTAATTTTGGGTAGTTTCTATTGCTATGTTTTTAAAGTCACTAATTTTTTCTTCTGCAATGTCTAAATAGCTATTAATTCACATCCAGTATATTTTTCTTCTAACAATTTGTAGTTTTCTTCTCTAAGAATATGATTTATGTCTACTTGATTTCTTGAACATCTAGTATACAGTTACATAATAACTGTTTTATGCCCTTTTCTGCTAATTCAAACATTTGTATCAGTTTTAGGTTGATTTTGATTGGTTGATTTTTCTTAACTTATAAATATTTTCCTATTTCTTTTCATGCTTGGTGAATTTTATTTTGTTTGGTTCTGGGTATTTTTGTGTATTTGTAAATATTCTTGAGCTTTGTTCTAACATGTAGTTAAATTACTTGGAAGAGTTTAATCCTTTTGGTTCTTGCTTTAAAGAATATTTAGTTAGGGCTGAGTGTGGTGGCTCACGCCTGTAGTCCAAGCAGTCTGGGAGACTGAGGCAGGTGGATCATCTAAGCTCAGGAGTTCAAGACCAGTATGAGCAAGAGTGAGACCTTGTCTCTAAAAAATAGCCTAGGGTTGTGGTGAGTGCCTATAGTTCTAGCTACTTGGGAGACTGAGGCAAGATGATCACTTGAGCTCAACAATTTGAAGTTGCTATGAGCTATAATGCCATAGCTCTCTACCGAGAGTGACAAATAAGACTCTGTCTAAAATATATATATATATATATAATATATTTATAAACTATATAATGTATGTATGTCATCTATAGGCTATATTATATATACTATATTAATATATAATTATGTTTATAATATATAACATATTTTATAAAATATATTATAATATGTTATAAATATTTTATAAAATATATTATATTATAAACATAATTATATATAAAATTATAATATTATAAAAATAATTATATTTATAATAATAACAAAATAAAATATTATATATTTATATATTATAATATATTTTATAAATATATTATATAATATATGTTATATATTATAAACATAATTATATAAGAAATTATGTTTCCTGGCTTGCTGGTAGGAGTAGGCACTATCTGGCCCAATGTGAGTACCAGGCAGTCTTCTCGCTAATTCTCTAAGAGTTCTTTCCCCAGCCTCAAATCACTTCCTCACTTGAGCATGCTTATCAGTGTTCTGTTGAGTTCCTGAGATGGGTGCGCCACAGATCTCAGAAATTCTCTCCTTGCAACGCTGTCTCCTCTGATTCTTTAATCTGCAAACTCTTGGCACCTTTGTCTCTCAGACTTTCAGCTCTGTTTATTCAACAGGACTCTGTTTACCCAGGGAGTCCACTGAATTCTCCCTTCAGTGTATCACCTGGATTTCCTTTCCCTGCACCATGGACTGGAACCTCTCTCATGGCAGTAATCATGGGGGTCGCTTTGTTTAATCCACATCTCTCTCTCTTTTTTTTATTGAATCATAGCTGTGTACATTAGTTCAGTCATGGGGTACAGTGTGTGGCTTCATATACAATCTGAAATATTTTCATCTGCCTGTTCGACATAACGTTCATGAGATTTTCTCATTTATTGTGTGAAAACATTTGTGTTCTGCATTTAGTAGGTTTCTCCTGACCTTTCCAAGGTGCACCTCAAGTGTGATCCCACCCTTTATCCTCTCTCCCCCCACCCTCCCCCTCCCCTTCCCTCCCTCTCCCCTTTCCCCGTCTTCTTGTGTAATAATTGGGTTGTAGCCTTCACAAGAAAGATATAATTTGCTTCATATTAGGGCTTTATACATTGGATACTTTTTCTTCTCTCCAGATTATTGCCCTTCACTGCCTGAAAAAGAACTAGGTTTTCCCTCCCTCCCTCCCTTCCTTCCTTTCTTCCTTCCTTCCTTCCTTCCTTCTTTCCTCCCTTTCTCCCTTTCTTTTGTTTTCTTGAGGCTGAGAACTCCTGGCCTCAAGTCACCCTTCTACTTTAACCTCCCAAGTAGCTGAACTAGTTTTCACTTCTTTCTAACAAACGTGTATGCATGTGGCTATGCTTTTACATTGCAAACATACAACAGACATTTTTTGCAAGTATAATTGATCCTCATTTTTACACTGCAACTGAACAGATGAATAACTCATAGTTTTTGTTTGCTGGGTGAATCACACCTGCCAGGCAATGAGCCCTTTAGAGAATTCCTGACTTTGTTTTTCTGTCTGTCACTCATGTGCACTCAGAGATCTCTTTTCCTATCCTTTTTTCAGTAGAGTTCCTCTTTGCTCCCATCAAGGATCCACTTGAAATTTTATTAAGTTCACTCCTTAAAATGTCAGCTTTTTTTCTCTTGAGAATTTTACAAACTGGCTTCTCCTTAAGGGAGCATATTTCTAGTGTATAAAATCTAAGTATAAAGTAATGCAACTTCTTTAAAAAACTCAGCAGGAGGTCCTTATGCATGGATGTATTTATATATTTTAAATAGATGTCCAATAAATGGTAGATGTCCATACAAGGTCCTCCCATGTTTCTCGCTCTTCAGCACAAGGAGGTCATGACGGCGGGAACAGCAGCAGGAAAACTGTGCTCACACAGAAATAGCCTGCTCTTTGTCAGAAGGGACAACCAGCAAAGCTGGTACTTTTAGAAGCTGAAATTTGTGCCAATGATTTCTTCCCAGTTTATTTTTGGCTTTTTTTTATTTTAAGGAATTTAGATCTACAAAGGTAGATCAAAATAGACAGATATTTTAAATAGACAGATATTTTTCCTTTATTTTTCTATTGCTTTCATAATTTGACACCCTCCTTACCGAGAGAAGATAAAGTTTTAACATACATTATTACTCTTAAGGGGTTATTTTTCTCTATGTCATTATTTAATTCATATGGAATTTATTATGAGTATGAGATAAGACACTAATATTTTTTCCAAAATGTTGAACAATTTTTCTTAGATCATTGCTTTAAAAAATACTCATTCCCTGGAGTTGGGTAACATTCTCCTTAGTAAAGTATCATAAGAATGAACTAATATGAAACAGTAAGTGAACAAATACAGGCCCATGCAAACAAAAACCAAAAACACAATTAAACTCAAGTGAGGGGTGGAGAAGGGTGGTGAAGGGGAGAGTGAGGAGGGAAAAGGATTGGTACACTCTCACCCAACAGGTACAATGTAGGGGCACATGGCACACCTCCTGGGCGAGGGCACACCACAGCTTGGACTTCACCTAACAAATACAAGCAATGTAACCTGATTGTCTATACCCTTGTATTAATCTCAAGTAAAAAAAAAAAATAAAAATACTCATCCCCACCGATTTGTGATGCCACTTTTATAAAATATATATTTCTGGTATATTCTCTCTCTTTTTTTTGAGACAGAGTATCACTATGTTGCCCTCGGTAGATTGTTGTGGCGTCATAGCTCACAGCAATGTCCAACTCTTGGGCTTAAGCGATTCTCTTGCCTCAGCCTCCCAAGTAGCTGGGACTGCAGGTATGAGTCAGCTCCTGTGCATTTTTTAAATAAGATTTTCCCAAGATACTTGTTTTGGTTGTTTATATTGTGGCTATGAATTTTATATTTTGTGACTGATCTTTTTTGGTTAGTAGAAAAAAATTAATGTCTGCACATTTTCCATGAGATCACCTTCCTGGTTTCCTATAGTTTTCAGTACACTTTATATAGTGCTTTACCAATAGGTCAAACTTAATATTTTCTTGGTATAAGATTCTGTTTGATAATATAAGAAAGTCCTACAAAATGCTGAATTGGAGAGGGGGAGAACACAAATTTCCAAAATACTCTCATTATGTGGCATATTTTGCTATAAAATCTCAGAATTCCTTAGAGATGAATAGAACTTTAGATATATCAAATCTAATGTTTTAATTTTCAGAGAGACAGAGTACGTGGCATGAACTTGTCACAATAGTAGATTTCGGGGGACAAGGAAACAGTGACTACGTGATAATGAGCAGTCACTGAAATTCCCACATGCTGTAGTAATGTTACACTTTTGTGACCTGCAACTTTCCCCATCAGTGATCTCAGCACAGCTCCCTCTTTCTTAGCAGGACACACTTTATTTCAGAGCAGAGGCAGAAAGGAAGGTTCCACATAGCTCCCCCACCTGGCAGGTCTAAGCCAGTGGTTCTCAACCTTCCCAATGCCATGATGTGTTTTCATTGTTACCAAGGGGTCGCAACCCACAGGTTGATAACCCCTGGTCTAAGCTACTTTGTAAGTGCACATTGTGTGGGTGCTGTTGCAGGCCCAAATCTCAGGGGGCATCTACACTGGTCCAGAACAAACAGACTAAGCCCCCAAATGGAAACTATCTGCTGTTGAGTCATGTTTGTCTTGGACGTTAGGAGTGGAGGGCTGGAACTCGGAACTCCACAGGAATAGATGGAACTTGCATCCCTAAAGCTGCCTAAAAGTCCTTAACAGCTCTGCGAGAGAATGCTATTAATACTGTTACTCTGACAGGAAGGGCTGTTACCCAAATTCCCTGCAGGGATCCAGCTTTGCAGAGAGCCTATGTGAGCCTAGGGTTTCGAGACAGATAGACTTTTCTCCTCATCTGCCATCAGCCTGAAATAAGTCTGCCTCTCTTTGGCCCACTTTGCTCCTGTTGCACTTTGGAAGCCCTCAGAGGAGCCCCCGGCATAGAAATGCAGCTAGCTTGTTCCCCCAGGCTCAGGTGCCCATTAAGCCCCCAGATGACTGAGGACAATTCCCGAAGGGGGACTGAAATTCCTTCTTCATAGGAAAGGTTCATTAGCTTATTCAACAAATAGAGCGTGACTTTGTTATATGCCCAAGACTGAGAGTTGCAAAAAATATGGAAACCTCTTCTCAGACCTCAGGGCAGCCCTGGAACCTAAGTGCAGGTGAGGGGATGGGACAGGCGTCCATGTTCAGCAGAAGCTAGGTGTGAATCACACAGAGCCAGTTGAAGGTAACCTCTATGTTCTCTAAGTACGGTGGCCCTGTGTGTATCATGTGTGAATGTCATGAAGGAGTGGAATATAATGGGACATACCAGAAGATGGGGGCTGGAAGCTCTGTGATCTTGGATGCTCTGAGCATGTTTCCCCCTCATCTGTAACATGAAAACTGCCACATCTTCATCACAATGTTATTGAAACGTTTATTGAGAAAATGCATGTGTAAGATTTTTATAAACAGAAAGTCCTCTACAAGTATAGGTTTGGGCAGTAAGCTTTAGTAGAAAAAGTATAGTTACAATTCACCAGCCCTTGCTGTCATGGTAATGTGATGCTAAAGGTCATTTGTAATAAGCAGATAGCATTATAAGTACTTGTGATAACTTTTGTAACTCAAGAATTAAATTATGATTAAATATATGTTTTATTAGCTTTCAGAGCATAGGCAGATAACTTCTACTTTGCCAGCCTTAAAAAACAAACAAACAAACAAACAAAAACACTCTCCAAAAGAACACACATTAGTTAGACAAACCATTGGTTTGAGGGTATAGAGGGGAGACAGTGACAATTTTGATAGCTGGTGGATTTGGGCCTGGTGGATGCAAACTACATGCACAGGTGCCCACAGGCTCTGAAGTGAGCGCTGTTAGGTAGGATTAACTGGGAAGTCTTGTCAGGAGAGGTGAGTTTTGGCATTGCTTAAAGCAGGCAGAGCCAGGAGGAAGCTTGAGTTAGACTCTTACTGGGAATTTTTACACTTTCCTTTTGGGGGCAGCTAAGCCAGCCATGGGCATTTTAAGATAGAGCCAGTGTTCTGGAGACAAATTTGTTCCCTAAGCATTTAGGAACGTAGATACCCTTATAGATACACAGGTGCCTGGCAATCTGCACCATCACTGGCTTTTATTATTAAGCAGGGAGAAAAAGCCTTCTCCAAAGAAAGCAGAGAACTCAATGTATGATTTTCAGTCACGGCCAGTGTCCAGCACTTCCTACTTACAAATTTCAAAACTTTAGAGACTTGTGTCATGTAGACTCAGTCTCAGGGGAGCAAGGTCAAAGATCGGCTTGTCACGAAGATCTGTCAGACTGGATTATTCCATAGCCACAGTCCCCAAATACTTTTCTTCTTGGCCAGAATATGGTGAAAAGGTCGATACCACACATTAGTGGGCAGGCCATCCAGAGCGTGAGCAGTGACCGTGCCCTCGCACACCTGTCGGGCTTTCATGCCCGTTTTGCCTCTCACTAGACCATGAACTCTCCAAGGACAGGGGCTGAGTGTGTCTCATTCATTTGCATATTCGGTCTCCAGCACTGAGCCTGAAATAGAGAAAAAGTAAAAGCATGAGTGGATAACTGAACACCCCTCGAAGAGAAGGAGGACGTAGAAGGAATAAACACTAGGTGCCTTTTCTGTCCATTATGAAATGGTGAAGACTGACCCTTGCTTTGTAAAGGTATTTTCCCTAGCTTTATCGAGGTATCATTGACAAAATTGTATGCAGTTAAGGTGTGCAACATAATGACACGCACATACATGGTGAAATGATTGCTGTGATCAAGCTAGTTAACATATCCATCACCTCACAGAGTTAGGATTTTTTTTTTTTTTTTTTTTTTTGCTGATGATACTTAAGGTCTAATCTTTTAGCAAACGTCAAGTATGAACTACAGTATTATTAACCATAGTCACTGTGCTGCACGTGAGATTTTCAGAATTTATTCTTTCTGGGTAGCTAAAACTTTGTACTCTTGGACCAACATCTCCCCACCCCTGGGGGCCCTGGAAACCGCCCCCACTCCCCACCCCCACCCCTGGGAGCCCTGGAAACCGCCACTTTCCTGTCTGCTTCTATGAGTTCAACTTTTCCAGATTCCATGTGTAAGTGAGACTGTGCAGTGTTTGTCTTTCTGTGTCTGGCTTATTTCACACAGCACAGTGTCCTCCAGGTTCAACCATGTTGTCATCAATGGCAGAATCTCCTTTCTAAACCCTGGATGCTGTTCTTGTGTGTGTGTGTGTGCACGCGTGGTCTTCCTGCACACATCTGTTGGTGGACTCGGGTTGATCCCACGTCTTGACTACTGCGATTGAGGCAGTGAACACGGGGGTGCGGATGATCTCTTGAGACCGGGACTCCATGTGCCCTCGCTGTGTAACGGGACTCAGCCAGCGCTGCAGATCGGGACCAAGCCGGTGGGCGAGGAGCAGAGGTCCCCGCCACCAGAGCCTGCAGGGCCCCGGGGCGGTGAGCGCGTGGCGGGAGGTGGAGCTCTCATCACCAGCACAGCACGTTGGGCGTGAGCCTTGTCCCCAGGAGGCTGAGCCCCCGACTCCACCTTGGGGCGGTCGCCGAGCGCTCCGAGCCGGGCGGGGCGCAGGTGAGCGCTGCGGGGCGGGCCAGGCGAGACCGGCAGGCGCAGCTCTGCAAAGCTGGGGAGCTGAGGGCCAAGTTCCCGCCATCCCACCCCCGCGCAGAGCCTCCGGCCACCTGCTACCGTCTGGAGCGCATCCCGGGAGGACCGCTGCCTGACCAGTTCCGCGCGCTCCAAACCTGGAAGGGCGGCTGCAGGTGGCCCCCACATCCCTGCTCTCCCGGGAAGCTTCAGAGGGAGGTAGCCAAGGTGACCCCTAAAGCCAGACCTCCGGCCGTCCGAGCGCCTGGGGCTCTGCCGTTGACGCAGCCCATTCATGCACGAGCTGAGCCCCTGCCGGCCGGCGCGGAGAATACGAGGAGCGGAGCGACACAGGCGAAACAGGACGAGGTCGCCCGGGGAATAAACAGGGCAGAGCGGACCAGGGCGCGCCAGGAGCCTTTGCGCTCCACGACAGCGGCTAAACTTCCAGAATCTGACGGTCCTGCTGCCTCGCCGCCTCTCGAGCGTCTGCTCACAAATCCTGCCTTTGGCAGGCACAGCTCAGTCTACGTGACAGCTTTGACAGCGGTTTATTTTTGTCATGTTGAGTGACTAAAAAAGGAGAGGATTTAAAGGTTTATTGAGGTGTTTCTAGAGCAAGCAAAACACTCCCTGCGTCTCAGTGGGCCGGGCAAGCCAGGGAGTTGAGATGCCCCAGCACGGTGGGCTTTCCAAAGAACATGGGCTGTTCTGTATAAACCAGGAGGTGCGCACCTTCGTGTTGGGTTGTTCATTCAGCTTGTGTATGCGGGACTTCATCAGGGAGAAGAGAGCTCCATCCGTATGGAGCTGAAGCAGATAAGAAAAAAAAAAACAAACCCAAGAAGTGCAGGGGACAGAAAGAAAAGTGTGGGTTGAGGAGGAGACAGACTCCAAGAGGTCCCAGAGGAATGCAACCCAAGAAGTGAGGGGGCCGCGTATCCCTTTAAGGAAAAGTACAACTATTCTTGAGCAGCCAGATTTTTGCTTTGCTCAACCCCAAAGGGAAGCAGACTCTACCGGTCACTTAACAAACATCCTCTGACCCATGTCATTTACCAGGACTGTGTTAACCTCAAATGAAGCAACGCAGCCATTGTTGCCTTTGACTGTAATTAAGAAAACTCAGGAAAACACAACGCTGTAAAAATATTTTTTAAAGAGCAAAAGTCACCAAGTGTATCTCAACAAGGAATCCAGAGCAAGTCAGAGTGCCCAAGTATGTGTGTGCTGCCACCAGGGGTGCAAAGGGTGAGCACTCACACATGCGTACACACGCATTCACACCGTACACACATGCACACCCAGAGTGCACGCGTATGTGTGTGCTGCCACCAGGGGTGAGCACACAGACAAGTATACACACACATTCACACCATATACACACACATCCATGCACACACATATACCCCCCCACATTCACACTGTTATGAGGAGGCTGAATTGTTCCCTCCCCACAATTCATATGCTGGTCCCTAACCCCTAGTATCTCAGAATGTGACTGTCTGGGGACAGAGCCAGAAATGAGGCTGCCCGGGTGACTGCTAATCCAATGAGACTGTGTCCTTTAGGAAGAGGACATCTGAACATCCTGTGTATTCCTCTATGTACTGGAATAGACTTCTATTTCAATGGGACAGATTTCCAGGGGTGGGATTGCTGGATCAAAGGTAAGGGTTTTTAATAATAACCGGCAATACTGTGACACTGAGAAACTGAGCTTCACTTGGGGAAACTGAGGAACTGACAGAAGTCTGATTTCTTTGGCGGATTTTGGCAGGGCTTAGGGAATGCAGGCCTATAGCTCAAAGATGATAGAATCTTCTCCAGTAGGCACTTCAGCCAGCGAAGCTTCCCTCTGATTCTACCCCAGCACCCCCCCAGCTGTCGCAATTCACCAGCCCTGTGCTCAACGTCCCTCAGCACAGCAGCAGGCTGTGGCTTAAATGCAGACTCTGCCAGGCACAGTGCTGGGCACCTGGTCCACTCTGAAGGCGCTCACCTCCTACAGGGGACAGAAACCAGCAAATCCATCATTACATTACAGAACATGCCAAGTGCTTGGGCACAGCAGGGGAGGGCATTGTGGGGACAGACTGGGCTTCTCAGAAGTGTGACATGCTCTGGAAGGACAGGCAGGTGCCAGCCGGGTAAAGGAGAGGGCGGGGTGTGGTGGGCAGAGGAAGCAGGTGGGAAGAGGTGTGGCCCATGTGGGAAACCCTGAGTCCACGGCCGCAGGTTTCTGGGTATGGGGATGTGGGGGTGAAGAGTGTGGAACTCAGTCTCCTGCCAAGTCTCACTCTGTGGGGACCACCTCCCCAGCCAGCCTCACCCCCTCCCACCACCCCCCCCCCCCCCCCGGCCCCCGCCGCGCGCCCCCATACCCCCCCCCACAGCAGGCCCTGCCAGACTGCCCCTTTACCCCTGCACCGTGCTGGCCACTGTTTGGCTCCCACCTAGCCCAGGTCGTCCTTGCCTCCTGCCACTTAGCTCGTACTCCCAGAACAACCAGCCTAGTACCTGGCACTTTGTAGGGGGTTATCAGCCCCCTGCACTGACCATCAGAAACATCCATCCTGTGAAGCCAGTTTCAGGCCTGTTCCCCGCCTAGACTGCTGCCCACCGGGGAGGAGCGTGTCAGCACCTGTAGAGCCCCGGGCTCCGCGCCAACCACAGGTGAAAGGCAGCGGCACCCGCGCTCTGCTCCTCCCTGAAACTCATTCACGCCATTCTGAGGTTTTGTTGGGGGTGTGCTCCACAGCAAATGTCTCCTTCTGTTTTTGTGTTTTGCGAAGTAGAGTAATTTAATTTCCAGCTTTCTCAGCCATAGGATGGGGAGATTGAGCAATACCACACCCACACAAGAGAAAAGGAGGTTTCCCTACATGATCTCGCTTCCCCCAGAGGTGCAAAGTGATTTAGGGCTGCTGAACTGAGTACCTTCCCACCCCATTCTCTCCCGAGCTGGTAAGGATTTCCCTTGGTATTTGGCTGAGGGAGATGCTAGGCGGATCCAGCACGCATTTCAAAAACACCTGGGGCACTGCTTCTCTGGAGGAGAGAGGTGTCCTCAGCAAGCCCACTGGGGATCCTCTGTAGTCTAGATCCTTCCAGGAGCGGTGTGGGCAATGGCTGGGCTTCCAGTATCTCTAGAGTGTTGGGAACACAGTCGTCCTTATTTGCCTGTGATGGATGAGGGCAGCTGAGACCCACCTGTACTGTTGAAAAAAAACTCACCTGGGCATTTTCGAGGTCTTTCCTTTAAAGACATGCTAAATTTGTCATCAAAGCTAATCTCTTTGGTTAGTATTTTGCAGTCTAAACAAAATTTGTACTTTATCTCAAATTGAAGTAACTAAAAATCCATGTTTGGTAGAAGTAATAATAAGGAATAGGATGTTTATGCCAAGAAGATGTTTGCCTGGGGTACGTGCTTTGAAACAAGAGTGTAGGCCTGCTCTGAATTACTGGACATCTGGGTCCCATTCTGTCCATAGGGCAGTCAATGTGGGATGGGAGGGATGACTTCAAAGGCCCCACCAAGGATCTGCCTTAGTAAATGGCTAGCTCAGAGGATATTGATCAATTCTGGACAGAGTTGATTTCTAGAAAACTGTTACGTCTGAAAGCCAGTCTCTAAGAGTGACTGCCCTATGTATAAGAGGTAAGTACCATTTGGTTAGATTCTGAAAATCACTCAGCGGGGTTTAAGTTGGTGCATTAAATCAATACAGGTTTTCCAGGAAACTGTGACAGCAGGGTGGAGAGGCCAATGTCACTAACCTTTGCAAGAAGAAGGTGGTGGCTGGGAACTAATCTCTACTCTTCCTGAACCAGCTTTGCAACCTTGGGCAGGTCACCTAGCCTCCAAGACCTCGTCCTGTCAATGCTCTGATTCATTCATTTGGGAGTTATTACAGAGTATTAAGTGGAGAAGGGCATTACTGCACTTAAGTGGAAAAGTAGGGAAACATATTCCAGGCAGTCCTTGCTCTCTGACATAACTTGGTCCCCTTTATCCCTATTAACATTGTTGGACTATAATCACTTGGATTGCCCTGACTGAAACAGGTGCAACAATTCCGGAAAGGTTTATGCAGGAGGCAAGTCTTCACTTGAGTTTAGAGGAGCCTGAACAGAAAGAATGTCCAGGAAGAGGGTTGTGCTTATCTGGCTCCCATTGGGCAGCAGTGGCTGGAATAGAGAGCAGGAGGGAGGGTTTGGATGAAAAGAGAAAGGGTGAGAGGCCAAGGTCATGGGGAAAATGTGTGAATTTGCTGAACTAGATAAAGCACAAGCTTGTTTGAAACAAGAGCAGTGGACTTGAATAAGAAATCCTCTGACCTGTCAGTTCCACTTAGAACTGTACTTCATGGATCAGGAAAATAAAATTTAAAACTAGAATGAATGACATCGAGTTGTCAGCAAGACACTTAAAAAAAACAAAAACAAAAACAAACTAAAGCAACAAAGCAAAAAACCATCTTCTATTACCCCAACTTTTAGAAAGAATGTATGAATAACAGAAATTGAGGAATCATTTCAGATTTTAGAGTAGAATAAATTTAGCTATGCAATAATGTAATGAGGTTGTTCTCACACTCCTCCTCCCCCATTTGACACAAATTGCAAAGCTATCACAGACCAGCCCTGTTACAGACAGAGAAACTGAGTGCTTGGAGATGGCATCACAACATGCCCAACAGTCCTGGCCTTTTAGTTGACAATACACTTCAATCTTTAAAAATAAAAGTCTTGGGGGGGCCTACCACAGTCACTTCTGAACCCTTTCACCTCCTCCTCCTCTCCCCTTCTCTTCCTAAGATAAAGACATAAATGATCTGGCTAGCCCCACCTCCCGAAGTTCAGCCAAAGGACCCCAACCTTCAGGCAAGCAGTGAAATTTACATGCCCCTAACAGCCCCATATAAAAGAGGTCTCTAACTGCCCCCAGGCACAGATGCCATCTCTGCACTGCCCAGGCAGGTCACTGTCCCTTTCAGTAAAGCTGACCTAAACTCTGGTCCCATGTAGCCTTGTCTCTGGGTGCCACCGCTTACTCAGTGGTTCTCAACCTTCCTAATGCTGTGACCCTTTAATACAGTTCCTCATGTCGTGGTGACCCCCAACCATAAAATTCTGCCTGCCTGGCCTGGTCCGCTCCTCTACAGCAGAACACAGCAGGCAGGTGAGCTGGGAGTGTCCAGGCTTCCTAAAGCCTCCCAAGGCCGGATAGAAAGTCACTATAGCGCGCTGGGATTTGGAAACGTTTACTTTAGATTTCTTTCACAGATATCAAAGTGCTGTTTCAACAATTTTAAATTATCACCTATTAAAGAATGTAACATTCTTACTCCAAATATTTGTATAGAAAAGTCCCAATCAGATATGCTTCTTTCCCTTTCTTTAGTCCTATAATTGTTTGTCTTAATCATTTGGACGCCATCCTTCAACCGTGGTGGTCAGCACGTGTCTTCAGAATCTCATTAAGGGCCTATGCGTGCAGCTCTGTGTGCTGAGGAATCCAAGGAAGATTTCCATGGGCTTCAGATGGCTCACCTGTTAAATAAGGAGACTGAGCAGATTTGTTCAAACCTTTAATTTTAAAGCGTTGAATTCTAAAGTTTCCAGAGCTTCTAGTATAATTTAGGATTTAAAGCTAACAAGCAATAATAAAATAAAGGTCTTTTGCTATAGGCTCCTTGGCTTCAGTGACCCCCCTGCAAATAAAAATAAGACATCCTTTCTGAAAGATGTAAGCCAGTGGTTCTCAACCTTCCTAATTCCGTGACCCTTTAATACAGTTCCCCAAGCTGTGAAGAACTAGAACGAATGACGTAGAGTCAAGGGCTTGGGAACACAGTCGTGCTCATTTGCCACCCTGCCTGTGATGGATGAGGGCAGCTGAGACCCACTCATACTGTTGAAACAAAACTCCTCTGAGCATTTTTGAGGTCTTTCCTTTAAAAACTAAATTTGTCTAGCACAACAGCCGGGACTGCTGTTGGCAGACGGCCTTCTACTCTCAGGGCCTCCAGGGATTGTGTTAGCTGCAGAGAACTGGCTTGCGGCCTCTTCCATGGGCAGTCCCCATGAAATGACTGCCTTATTGAAAACTCTGAAGTCTGACTCTTTGACCCAACTCAGGATCACTGTGAAGGACCCGTGTAGCTCCTGAGGTTTCCGTTGGTCTTCCAGGGTTGGACCTGTCACCCAGCTCAATTTCTCCCTCTACCCCTTTCTCCATTCTTCTCTTCCCTTTTTTAGGCCTTAATCTCAAGGTCACTCCTGAACAAGCACTTTGCATGCAAAATCCTTTCTCAGATAACTCAATTTGCAACAGTTAGTAGTAGAAATGAGCCAAGAAAGAGACTGAAAAAAATATGGTTTGGAGGTGGCATAATCGCTCATCCAGATGGTAAGGAAGACCTCACCACAAGTAGTAAGTGGAGTGGCTGGGTGAGGTAGTAGGTGGCAGGTGGAGGTAGTGACTAGTACCCAGCAGTAGTCTGATGGTTAACGTTTTCTCTGGTGGGGAACTGGGATGCTACCACAGACGAGAGATGTGTTGAAATCAAGCCAATGTGATGTATTAGGCATTTTAGAGAAAAATGTAACAAAGACCTGGGACTGATTAATAAGCACACGAAAGCCTCAGTGCATATGAAGACTTTCCCATCTCCTCTAGAACAAGAGAAGATAGAGCTGAGGGTGAGACCCAAACTTAAACGTCAGAGTAGCTGAGCTCCAAAGGGAATTGTCAACCAAAGCAGGTCTGTAAGACCAAAGTCTGGGCCCTCTGTGGGACGCTTGGTGTGGAGATAATAGGGACAGTGTTCCTCCAAATATTTTTTTAAATATATGTGCTTAACATAGATAAAATTCACCGTTATAATAATTTCAAAGTCTTCAACTTAATGTATTTTAGTATATTCAAAGTATTGTGCAACATCTAATTCCAGAATATTTCCATCACATCCAAGAAAGTCATGTACCTCCCCTTTCCTCTCCCTCCTATGCCCTGGAAACCACTAATTTACTATCTCCACAGATTTATCTGTTTTGGGCATTTTACATAAATGGAATCCTACAAACTATAACATTCTGAGCATTTTTGTGTTAGCTTTTGTCAGTTGCATGTTCTACAGGTTTATCATCTGTGTTGAGCATATCAGATCACCAAAATTTAACCCTGTATTTCCTTCTAAGAGTTTAGAGTTTTGGCTCTAATATTTAGGTCTTTGATCCATTTTGAGCTAATTTTTGTATGTGATGTGTAGCAGAGATGCAAATACTCCACATTGTTTGTATATGGATATTCTATTGTGGGAGCACCATTTGTTGAAAAGACTATTCTTTTCTCCTTAAATGAGCTTGGAACCCGTAACATAAATCAATTGAATGTAGATGTCTGGGTTTCTGCACTTTCAGTTCTATCCCGTCAGTCTGCACACTTATCCATATACCAGCATCACATGTCTTTAAAGACTGTAAATATGTAGGAAGTTTTGAAACTTGAAAATGCGAGTCCTCCAACTTTGTTATTCTTTTTAAAGATTGTTTTGACTATTCAGGGTTCCTTATATTTCTACATGAATTTTAGAATCAACTTGTTCATTTCTGCAAAATAAAAAAGTCATTGGAATTTTGATAGGGATTACATGGAATCTGTAGAACAGTTTGGGAATATTACCATCTTATAAATATTAGGTCTTCTGATGCATGAAATGATACATCTTTCCATTCATTTAGGTCTTATTTATTATCTTTCAACTATGTTTTTGAGTCTTGCATCTCCTTAGTCAAATACATTCCTAAATATTTTAGTCTTTTTCTTGTTACTGTAAGTGGAATTGTTTTCTTAACATCATCTATGGATTATTCCTTGCTGGTGTGTAGAAATATAGCTGATATTTGCATATTGAACTTACATCCTGCAACTTTTCTGAACTTATTAGCTCTTATTGATTTTTTTATTTATATTTGCCTGTAAATGGTTTTTTTTAAAATTTTCTCATTTATTTGCAAGTTCATTATTACATAGCTGGAAATTCAAACACCCCTTCAAAACTTTCCATATTTTAAAAAAAAAGTTTTTTTATTACAAAGAGATTGAGTTAAAAACTTAAAGTTGTAAACTTTTTTTTTTTTTAGGTTTTTCTCCCATAACATTTTCTTTTCTTTTTTTTTATTGTTGAGGATTTATTGTTTTTATTGTTCAGGATTCATTGAGGGTACAAGAAACCAGGTTACACTGATTGCATTTGTTAGGTAAAGTCCCTCTTACAATCGTGTTTTGCCCCCAAAAGGTGTGGCACACCCCAAGACCCCACTCCCCTCGCTCCTTCCCTCTCTCTGTTCTTCCTTTCCCCACCTCTCCCTCATTCTTTCTCTGCTCTCCCCTTCCCTCACCCCCACCGTGTCATTATTTGTCCTTATATCAAAATTGAGTACATGGGATTCATGCTTCTCCATTCTTGTGATGTTTTACTAAGAATAATGTGTTCCACTTCCATCCAGGTTAATACAAAGGTTGTAAAGTCTCCATTTTTTTAAATGGCTAAATAGTATTCCATAGTATACATACACCACAGCTTGTTAATCCATTCCTGGGTTGGTGGGCATTTAGGCTATTTCCACATTTTGACGATTGTAAATTGAACTGCAATAAACAGTCTAGTGCAAGTATCCTTATAATGAAAGGAATTTTTTCCCTTCTGGGTAGATGCCCAGTAATGGGATTGCAGGATCAAACAGGAGATCTAGCTTGAGTTCTTTGAGAGTTCTCCATACTTCCTTCCAAAAAGGTTGTATCAGTTTGCAATCCCATCAGCAATGTAAAAGTGTTCCCTTCTCTCCACATCCACAACAGCATCTGCAGTTTTGAGATTTTGTGATGTGAGCCAGTCTCACTGGAGTTAGATGGTATCTCAGGGTGGTTTTGATTTGCATTTCTCTAATACTTAGGGATGATGAGCATTTTTTCATATGTTTGTTAGCCATTTGTCTGTCTTCTTTAGAGAAGGTTCTATTCATGTCTCTTGCCCATTGATATATGGGATTGTTGGCTTTCTTCATGTGGATTAATTTTAGTTCTCTATAGATCC
>CAUYON010089910.1:0-22718 GCA_963573935.1 Arctocebus calabarensis | reverse complement strand
TTCCCTTCTGCTTCTCTTTGCCTATAGGATGTTCTATGTGTAGTCGTGTACTTTGTATTAATATAAGAAATCTTCATATCTGTTTTATATTTTTTATACTATTGGATACTTATAATCAAAACTTTTACTAGGGTATTGAATAAATTTAGTCTTATTAGAAAATTTAAAAAAATTAAAAAAAAAAGAAAACAAGAGAGCGGGCCCATGCATAGACCAACAACGACAGTGTGCCCTAAACCATTCATTACCTCTTTGTGGATTATCCTGCCTCTACCACTTCCCAGAATTCCTAGGAACAGGTTCAATAGAGAAAATGCATGGATAGCAACCACTAAAACAATAAGGGTAGACACTGATAAGCTCAGCAGGCAATCTGAATCTTTACATATCCATAAGTCTCATTCATAAACACTGAAAAGTGATAAGGAGGTGGAATAAGAAATTTCCTTTTCCAGTTGGATCCCCATCAAGTATATCTACTACGCATACTGCCTCCAAGTTTGGACACCCATCTCATTGAAAATCCCCCTAAGTATGCCGAGGCTCTGCTCCCGCAAGACCCATCATCATATCATCATGT
This sequence comes from Arctocebus calabarensis, assembly GCA_963573935.1. NCBI lineage: Eukaryota > Metazoa > Chordata > Mammalia > Primates > Lorisidae > Arctocebus > Arctocebus calabarensis. Next base: position 22,138 of record CAUYON010089910.1, on the reverse strand, counting down.
GGCTAGATGGGAACACATGGGTGATGCAAAGTCCAACACATAAAAGGCACTGTTACCAGGTCTCAGCCACGTTACTACTTAGTTTGAACATCATTTATTGCTCTCTCAATTCCCTACCCATTCTTGCAAGTCACAAGACATAACTAAGGTAATAATGAGGTGTGCCTGGGAGTTGGACAGTCTCAAAACACCCAATTAATTTATACCTCATCCCATTACTGTGAGACCAGCAAGAGGAGACATCCAGACAGGTAAACATCCTAACATAGTCAATTCAGTATAAGGGCCCATGTGGCAATCCATCCACTTCAGAGACATGGTAAGTGTTAAAAGGAGAGAGAGAAAGCAAGAAGAAAATGGGAGATGACACAAAAAGAAAGAATAAAGTCCTTGTTTCAGTATTAAAGAATCAGAACATTTCAAATTAATTATGTTCAATGCATAATGATGAAATTTTGTCATAAAAACTTAAGCATTTGTAACCAGTGCGAAAAACGAAAATAGTAAAACAAATTTTCATTGATTCTGCTGCTTAGTTCTTACCATATTTTCAGCATGAGATTAATATTTTCATGAATAAGAATAGTAATGTTAGCAACTTTTTGGTATTCCTTTCTCATAAGAGCACAAAAGGCTTGTCTAGGCCTGGTACACAAGTTACACAAATGTATAGATTGTCCATATGTTCTCAGCAACAGTCAGTATTTTATTCTCATTCAGTAAAGCTCTATGTGGTTTGAGACCCAGTTAGGGTTTCATTAGTGCGTCATCTGTGTACCTGAACCAATTACCATCAGCCAGAGAGTTCTTGCTAATAGTCTACAATTGTAAATGTTGGGGACCCAAAGGAAGAATGAATTCCATAGAGGACTTTGGTTTTGGCATACTTTTCCTATGGTATTTGACCTGGTTTTAACAATGCCAATTTATTTACTCCCCTTATCGGGGATCAAAATGTTACTGTTGGTGACTCCAACCTGGTAGAACAACTATTTTTAATACGCCTATATTGTACATGACTTTAATTAACAATCCCTTGTTAAATCTTTTGTAGCCACATTTGGAAAGGTTTTCATTTTATTTGTCCAATTAGAAAGTGCCTCCACCAACATACGGGTTACAGAGCTCCTTCCTCAAACCAGTCATTGACTCCAAGCAAACATTCCAGAGAGCCAGGAATTTATGTATCAGTTTGGAGTTTAAATCTTTCTAAAATGTTCAATTCACTTGGTTGTCCTAACTGTGAGTTTCCATACCAAAACCACAGATACTTACAGCTTAAGAAAGGGGCTTGGCTCGGTGCCTGTGGCTCAACACCTGAGCTGGCAGGTTCAAATCCAGCCCAGGCCCACCAAACAACAATGACGGCTGCAACCAAAAAATAGCCAGGCATTGTCGTGGGCACCTGTAGTCCCAGCAACTTGGGAGGCGTAGGCAAGAGATTCGCTCGAGCCCAGGAATTGGAGGTTACTGTGAGCTGTGACAGCTTGAGTCTCTGTCTCAAAAAAAAAAGGGGCTTAACAAATTGGCTCCCCCTCCAGGCAGTGAGCACCCGGCCCCAAGGATGGCCTATTAGTAGGCATGCTTTTTAGCAGAGTATAGAAGTTTGGAGACCCCTCTTTCCATACTCTTCCTTTCCAGACTAAAGAATTCTGTAAAAGGTGGAATACCTGGACTCTCTACAGTCAGACATAAATGGAATTGAGTCCTCACCCATTTATTCTCTGAAATCAAGTCACTCATTTTATCTCCCTGAGATTCCACCTCTCAACTTTTAAATTCATGATACAACTTACTTTCTACCTCAAAGGATTAATGTGAAGATGAAACATGACATTTGCTCCCATGCTCAAAATGAGAGAGGATACCCAAGAAAGGTGAGGTCTGGAGAACAGGTCTTCTCAAGGAGACCACAAGGATACACCTGCAGTCTTCTCCATGGTGACTCAGCTCTTGGGAATTTGTAAACTTAACTTCCTGGAACTTGGAAATTTCCAAGTTCTGTGAAATCCTATAGTTCTGTAGTGGCTGGAATAGCATCTCCCTCTTGATTCAAACTGACCAATAAGAAGGGGACCTGTGGGGTGGAACTTTTTGACAGTCAATAAAAAGGGAAAGACCAAGCCAGTTGATGAGCAAGGCCATTTGGAATTTTTCTATGCCATAAGCTCTCGGCTGGTGAATAAAGCCCTTCTTCTTACAAATGTGGTGTTTGGGTGCTCTTTCTCTCCATTGGGCCTCGTCTTCCTATAACAAAAATACTTCAATGTCTTCCCCTGATCTACACAGTGTTTAACTTCAGCTTCTTACAAGATCTAAGATCTAACAGGCCTTGCCCCTTGCCCTCTTCTTCCTCTATTCTCTCTCACCTTCCCCATGCCCTCCAGTAACACTGTCCCCTCAATCCTGACCACACCTTACCTCAGTGCTTTTACACATGCTAGCTCCTCCACCTGGAACACCTTGCCTTCTGTCACCCACTTGCCAACCCCAGGTTATCCTTCAAGTTTCAGCTTAACGGTCCTCTCTTCTGGAGGACCTCTCCTGATTCTAGGCTGACTTCAGTGCTAATTCTCTATTGCTCTAGCACAATTTGTCCACACCTCCATTAATGTAATACTCTAATTGCTTGTTTACATATCACCTGCTGTGTCAGACTGCAAATCTCCTGGTGGCAAAGACTATCTTTCCATTACAGCAGTCATGAGATCCTGCACGTAGAAGACACTTAATAAAATAGGAGTTCCATCTCCCATGTCATCTCTCCTGGGATCTCTTCCTTACTGGTCAAAGTCTCTGCTGCTCATGGTCCCTGTCCCTTCTTCCCATTATCAGTACCCCCCACTATCTTCTCCAAGCTTCTAATCTCTGAAAGCAACTGAATCCTGGTCCAGGAGGCACATGAAGGTTTAGGGATAGACCAGTAAAATTCCCAAAGCTACATGTCCACACTGGCTATTTTTTGTTAATCTTCTGTTTCTTCGTAGCAATAAACATCAAAGCCTAAAAGGGGAAAGGGCTTGTGCACTTATTTTCAGGTGAGCAAAAAGAAGGAAGTAGGGAGAGTTTGCCTCACTCCTCAAGACCGACTTGTAGAGAAGAGAGAGAGGGTGTGATCACTTCACAAAAGAAAGGAAACCACCCAAGCACCTAGGAATACTTACAAGGCAAAAGCAGACAGCTAGGTCCTGAGAAGTAGATCTTCCACATTTCCTCCAAACTGCTTCAGGGAAAGGAGTGTCCTCTCCCTTCCGAGGCCTTGCCAGTCAATCAGAATCACAGCATATCAGCTCTTCATTGAGCTGGGAGCTCAAGGACTCATTTTCTGGTACCCAAATACTTCATTCTCTTTTAATCTTTTTCATTTGAGAAAGCTAGTTTCATTTGAGAAAGTAGTAAGATATAGTGTAACATAACGAAGTAAGCTTCTGTAAAACAATAGCAACATGCGACCCAATAGTGCCTACCAGCTACCCCTTCTCCTAAACCTATCAAAAGCCAATAAGGAGAAGTCAGGGCAGAGCACACAGGAAGTCTCATCTAAGACACTCATCTGATGTCAATTTCTGTCAACTCACTACTTGGATCACACCAAGGATTTTATATGTCCTTTCTTTATTAACAAGTAATAAAACAAGCTAGGCAATTCTATAGGCCCAGAGTAGAGACCAGCAGAGTTGCTAGTAACTAGAAAGTGCAAACAGTACACATTTCCCCACAAGCCAATGGAAGAGACTACAGGTCACTCAGCTCATATGAGAGTCTGAAGGGCTCTCTGGTTCAGTCATGCTTCTAATCCCACTCATTAAGGTCTCCCAGTTTTTCTGTTTTGGAGTTAGCCCTGGCCAGCAACTTTTGCCCTACCTACTTAGGGATGCCATATAAAGTACAAGACACCCAGTCACATTCATATCTCAAAAAAATAGGGCAGCAACCTGTGGCTCAGTGGGTAGGGCGCCGGCCCCACATACTGAGGGTGGCGGATTCGAACCCAGCCCCAGCCAGCTAAAACAGCAACAATAACAAAAAATAATAATAATAACAGTCATTGTGCATGTACTAAATATTGCATAGGACACGCACATGATAAAAATTCTTTGCCTATCTGAAATTCAAATTTCACTGGGCATGCTGTACTTATATTTGCTAAATCTGGCCATTCTATGTGGTCCACCATTCAAAACAGCTTTTCATTTTTCTGAGACTATAAGAGTTTGTGTTTTAAGAACTTATCTGAAATTAAAGATTGCCTACATCCTTGCCTCAATTCCTTAAGCATTCACAACTATCTCCAATCTCAGATGTTGATTAAAGTAGCAAAGGGTAATACATTTCATTGGAGTTTCATTTTTTCCCCACTCAACTTCTGGAACAAGGTACTGCACTGGCCCATACAACAGTCTAAACAGAGGGAAGTGGAAAAGAAACAAGTTATGAAAAATGATAGATGTTTACCAATTCTTGAACAATCTGGATTTGATTCCAGTTTTAATTGCGTGGTCTTATTGTTCCTTTTTCCTCCCAATTTTGTTGTGAGTATTAGAAAACAAATGAGTCATTTCTAATGAGCCTAAGCTAAATACTGATTCAAAAGATGAAGACAATTTTACTTTTATTCAATACAGGTTTAGTTCATTCTCCAACGGATGTCTTTTAAAACAGAATAATAAATCAAAACACATTTTAGACATAATCCTTTAGTAAAAACAAACAAAAACCTGTTTAAGAGCAGTAACAAGCATTCTGGATTTTCCTAAGAAAAACAGAGATTGGGAACCCATTTGCAAATTTGTCAAACAAATCACATTTTAGGCCTGAACATGACAGTAGTAATAATTTGCAATGGAAACATCTAAAGATCACACTGAGAGTTGGAATCTCCTCTCCACACCCAGAAACAAACAGAGACAGAGTTGAAATAAGAAGTTCAGGGAAGAATTAGAGGAGGAGATGGTATTAACTTTATCTTTAGTATTCAATGTATGCCACGACTACAGGATACCTGATGTACATGAATCTTTATAGTAATTCCATGAGGTTAATAGAAAACAAAAGTCTCAGTAGAAATTAAATATCTAGAAAGGTTATACAGCTATTAAGGGGCTATGTCAACTCAATAATACCCCCCTTGAGAAGCTAGTCACCAATGACTGCACCTAGTCCAACTTTTAAAGCAATTTTGGAATTCTTTTTCTGGAATGATCATCAGAAATGTAATTGTACAGTACACAAAAACACACAACAACAATAATGGAGGCCATTCATCACAACACTGCCACATGTCAACACAAACACAGCTGTGAGACACTGATACACCAAGGGGATGAAACCTTCCCAAGTTGTTTATACCGTGCTGTTGACAGAAGCACATGATGGCAAATTCATTCCAGAAAGAATTCCAAAATTGCTTGTAAGGGTGGACTGGGCACTGGCATCACTGTGCAGCTTCCCAAGGGGAGCGATTCAAAGGTGACCATAGTGATATTCAGCAAACTGTTATGTAGCACTTTTTATAGGATGAATGCACAGACTTCATTGTCAGACCCTCATACAAGGGCGCGTATCATTTTGACATATGGATTTCTTTTCCTTTGTGTAGATCCACACTAGTGGGATTGCTGGATCGAATAATATTTCTATTTTTAGTTCTTTGAGAGCTCTCCATAGTGTTTTCCACAGAGGTTGTAATTCACGTTCCCACCAACAGTGTATAAACGTTCCCTATTCTCCAAATCTCTGCCAGCATCTCTAAATTTCTTGACTTTTCAATAATAGTCATTCTTATTGGTATAAGATGGCAATCTCTTTGTGTTTTTACACAAATGATTTGAAACATTCAACTTTCCCTGTGTCTATTTTCAACCCTAGCCACTCCTCTTTTGGGGGGTAGGGGGAGACACATATCCTCTGCCATCTCCCAGCCTTCTAAAACATAGTGCACTAGACAAAACCGCTGAGACATTGATGAACTTCCTACCACTCTCCCCTGAGAGCACATGGGGCTGAAAAGATTATAGAATGGCTCTCACTGAAGAGTTATACATAACTTTTATAAGTCTTTCTAATGCATATGAATGTCAAGTATCTGTCCAAGTGTCCACTTGCCTCATCAGCGGACAGGGAAGTGGTGGGCAATAAGGAAGCCAAAGAATTTATCGTATGATCGTATTTATCGTATCGTATTTATCGTATCATCCAGACGTGAGCCAGAGAGAAATAGTGAAATAGTAAACTATTGTCCTTCATTGTTATGAATAGCCATGATTGATGGAATATTTCCCAGCTGTATGTAATAACTAAGGCACTAATGTGCTATTTGATCCCCCCGCCCCCCAGCAAACAACACTATGAGGTAGATACTGTCAAGATCTCTAATTTACACATGAGGGAAGTGTGAAGTATAAATACAAAGATTCTGTAACTTGCCATTGCCTACAGCTACCAAGAGAGGCACAGGATTCAAATGCAGGCAGTCTGACTTCTGGCTAAGACTGGCAAGTCACAGGCACCAGGCTCACCTAATTCTCATGTCACCGTGAACCAAAGAACTCACTTCCTCAAGTTTTGTTTAATTTTACTCATTAATTCTCTCAAGAAATAGTAGTATACCAGGCACTAAGCACATAGCTGGTAAACAGGGAGAAAACCAGACAGGGTCCTGGCCGTGCTTCACATGCCTTTTAGTGTAACCCAGGATATATAAAGCATCCATAAGCAGATAAGCAAAACTAAATTTTGATCGCTTCTCTAAATGAAACAAAGGAGCCACAAGCAAGGAAAACAGGATGGACTTGCTTGAGATGATGTGGGAAAGTGAGGGAAGGATTCTCCAGAAAGAAGACATATAACCTGGGACCTGGGAAAAAAACAAACAAAAAAGCAAACATAAAGCAGACACACAAAGGCAGGGAGAGTTCCAGGAGAAGGAAGGCAGCATCAGTGCCAGAGGGAGCAGTAGGCAGGACCCGGGGCCCAGCGTGAGACATACATGTTTAGTAGCTGGGATGGGCTCCCGACGGTACCGTGGGCTAGCCTGCAAAAGGAAGGAAATCCTTTGCAATAGAACATTATTTCTTTCACCCTTAAAAAATAACAAAGTTGACCCTTTGGGACGTTTTTGCTGGGATGATAGCGGTCCTAGCTGTTAACAACCCACACAAAGATCCCTGCGGCCTTTCAGAGAAGTCATTCTGTGTTGAATTTGTAATTCCAAAGCCACATACCCTGCAACTTTTTAATTGCTTAAGATTCAACAATTAATGAAAGTATTGGGGAACTTTTTTCTGAACACAAAGATGAGGGGTGCGAACAGCAGGGACACAAACAATGTGGCACTAACTCTTTAACTGACAGAAAAGAGCACGGCTGAAGCAGGACTGGTCCTCAGAATGTCACCGCCTCTGTGTGATGTCATAGCCGGGCGGCGGGGGAGGGCAGGGGCTCAGCAGAAACACGCCTCTCGGCACCGAGTCCTAAACAACACTTGGCATTCCCTGGAGCTACAGCCAGGAGGCCGGCAGCTCCCTTCCTTCACATTTGCTGGCAGGCACCAGACTCTGCTACTGGTCTGAGTGTTGCCCTGTCCATACCATATCCAAAAAACGCAGCTTTGTGCTAAGAGGTTACTTTCTCCCTTTTTTTCCTGGAATAAGATTCTTGATTTTTCCAACCCTGATGGCCTTAAACAAGATGGAGGATTTCCAATTTGATGGAATCAAACGCCTAAGTACTGACTATGTGCAGGGAATTCTTCAACCCACACCCACCTGTGAGACCTGGGATCAGATCTGGAACTTTGAAGCCAAACCTGATGACCTGCTTATTTCTACCTACCCTAAAGCAGGTAAGTGGAAGGGTATGGAGGGAAAGGGGAGGAAGAGAGGGACGAAGGTAAGTGGGAAGGATATATTAATAATGAAATACAGAAGTTGATCTCAGCTGGAGTGGCAAACTGTTTACCAGAGTGATATGGCTAAGATAAGTTACTGTGGAAACCGAAAGAAACTACACACACAAAAAATGTGAAAATGACCTACAAGTTTTAAGAGTTTCATTATTCCTATGATGTACATATGTTTTTACTTCCTCAGGAGAGCGTGAAACAGCCACCAGCAAAAGGGGAAACTTGTTTATTTCTCTCTTTCCCCCGTCTAGGCCATTATTGCAGATCTTGTAAAGAGCTGCTTTGGGTGTGTAAGCTAGAAAGGGGGTCCTGAGGCTGATTTGGAAAGAGCTAGGGAGCTTGGGTTCTGTAATGCTGATTTCACCTCAGCCCTCAAGAGCTCTCCCAACTCAGGGTCAGAGAATTATTCTTCTGATTTTCACCCTTCTTCGTGGTAAGTTGTAAACCTACTTCCTTATTTCAACTGTCAGTTTAACAAAGTTGTCCACAGAAGTAAGACTGACTTGAGCCCAGACACTAAAATCTGGGGATGATCAAGGGGAAATCGTTCTCTATAGATAACCGAGCATATCTACATATTTACTAAAAATACAGTGTTTGATCCACACCCAAATTGCATATATATTTGCTGTTTGCAAAATCAAACTCTCTGTCAATAATTCCTGTTACATATATACACAACCGAAAAAAATCTAAACCTCAGCATTTTCAAAGACTGTTCAAACGCCTCTGTCTTTATCTCTTGAGATCCTAATAGAAGACTCTACAGGCAGAGAGAGACCTTCGTTTCCTCTGTCCTTTGGTTTCATGGTGGTCTTGATTTTCCCATCTTACTCATCAGGAGCCTATTCAGGATGAAACATTTTTCAGCTATTTATTTCCCTTTATTCACAGTTTGTGTTCTATCCAAATCAATTCCATAAATGAGAAGTTACTATGAATCAAAACACAAATACACAAACACAATATACAATTCCAAAAAGATGCACGGCATTCAGATGTGAACCAAAGGGAATGTTCCTTCACATACACAGTAGCTTCAGGTCTTTTCCATCTGGCATCCCACAGGCTTTCAAAGATGGGAAAAAATACCTTTGGTCGTCAAGAATACCATCACCACGTTAAATACTGGAACATCCAAGCATCACTCAGTGTGCGACCATGCAAACAAAAGACTTCAGGGAGCGTCTGTTTCTCAAAAGGTTTATATGTGTTGGGACAGCTGTAAAAGATTTACTGCAGAGGCTGTGTGTGGTGGCTCAATGTCTATAATCCTAGCACTGCAGAGGCTAAAGAGGGGGATTGCTTGAGGCTAGGAATTTGAAAGCAGCCCGAGCAACATGGTGAGACCCCGTATCTACAAAAAATAGGAAAATTAGCCAGACATGGTGGTACATGCCTATAATCTGAGCTACTTGTGATGCTAGGGCAGGAAGATCACTTGAACCCAAGAGTTTGAGTCTGCAGTAAGCCAGGATGACATCGCTGTACTCTAGCCTAGGCGACAGAGTGAGCCTCCGTCTCAGGTAAATAAATAAATAAATAAATAAATACTGCAGAATTAAGTCCACTTTTAAGCTCAGGACCAGGTTTTATAATAACTATTGAAAAATATTGCCTGAAAACATAAAATGTTCCATATGCCACTGTTCTGGTCCATTACTGTTGTTTTTAAAAAAGTAAAAACAAAAAAAAGCATTTATACAAAGAGTATAAAACTCTCGTGAATTTATTGCAAGTTAGCTTCCAGTCTTCACTTCCCAAATACTTGATTTGCAGTATTGGCTCCTTTACATTTTTGCCTTTTTAATTTCAAGTTTTATAATTTAACCTTCAAAACAGATCACTTTAAAATTGTACAAAGTACTCAACATAAGCAGAAATTAAAAGCACTCTGAAATTAGCTGAGGTCAATGCAATCCTATCTACTTATGAAATCAGTACAGCTAAATGGATCTGGTGCTCTCGTTGAATGGAAATAGGTGGTGAGAAATGCCTGCCATTGGCTCTGTAGGATAAAGGTACTCGTGATGCTGGGAGTTGCAGGGCACTCCAGCCCATCATTGCCCTGGTATGTCAATTCCTCTAATATATAAAAGGTTAAATACAATGTCAAATCTAAAGTCTAGTGGAGAATTCAGTTACCAAGAAAACAGTGATAGCTTAATAATGTAAAAACTTCATCTATATAGGCATCAAATTATTAATAGTTCTGCTGAACAATCCATTGAGGATGTACAGTAACACCTGTATGATGTACATATGAAAAAAATCACAGAAGCTTTTTTTTTTTTTGCAGTTTTTGGCCAGGGCTGGGTTTGAATCCGCCACCTTCAGCATATGGGGCTGGCACCCTACTCCTTTGAGCCACAAGTGCCGCCCCAGAAGCTTTTTGTATTACCTGTTTTATGCCCTCATAGAATTAATGAACCAAATGAAAATTCAATCTCCATTCTGTACCACATACTTTATTTCTAGACAAGATAAAATCTATTCTTGTTTTACAGTAGTTTTAAGTGCATATTTCTTAGAGAAGTCATTCAAGGAAATTAACTAATTCTGGATGCTGCCTCTCCTCATCTAATACATGACTCTCCAGCAGACTTCATATTGGCATCCATCATCTACTCAAGCCCTTCACGTGTTCAAACCAATCAAATGTGGGACTCTTAACATTTTCTATATCAGTAAAAAAAAAGTGTGAAATTAGTAGATTCAATGAAGAGCTCCTTTTTCCTTATCCCATTGAACCTCTAGATGCCATGTGGACTGGGTTTAGAAAATGAGAAAGTACAAATGTTTCTTGGTCTGGATCTTTTAATGGTAGAAATGTAGAAGAGAGAGTGAAACCACGAGGAGACCGGCTGGTGGAGGGCAGGCCACTAGAGCCACATTGCTGGTGGCATTAACTAGATTTGGGGCAGCCCAAATACTCTGGGAGAAGTGACCTGCAAGTGTTAGAGAAGTTGTTTGACTTAAATAGGGGCAGCGCCAGCAGCAGCCCTGAGCTAGCACAGCCCCATTGCTCTGCCCACGTCCCCTATCAATGCATCTCACAGGACGCTGGCTGGGTAAAGACCCACTCACTGGCTTTGAGCAGGCAGAGGCACTGCCTTTGATCTCAGGATCAAATTTTTCTCAATATAAGTATCTAAAAGTAAAAATCACATCTCATTGTCTTAATTTCATCCACAACTCCACTTAATTATTTCGGCCACTGGTAAAAATCACATCTCATTGTCTTAATTTCATCCACAACTCCACTTAATTATTTCGGCAACCATTTGCTAATTAATCTTTCCTCTACCTGCCAAATGCTAACATTAAGATCTGGTTCACTTAGGTTTGGTGGGAGAAGGGAGGGCATTTGGGGGTATCTCACCTAATGTGCACAATGCAAGGCTACATTTCAAAATAATTAAGAGTAAATTAAAAATGTCTTACCACAAAAAATAAGTAAGTAAAGTTTTGGTTATGTTAATCAGTTTGATTTAAACATTCCACATTGTATAGCAAATCATCACATGTACCCCCTAAATGTATACAGTTATGCTTTAATAAAAAATTAAATTTAAAAAAAATGTGATTCATTTAAGTCTTCCATGGCATTAATGGAGTTTAAGCAATTCAAAAAACACACTCAAAAACTAAAATGTTTGCCATCTAAAGTTGTATTTAGGCCAGACACAGTGCCTCACACCTGTAATCCTAGCACTCTGGGAAGCTGAGACAGGTGGTCTCAGGAGTACGAGGAGACCAGACTGAGCAAGAGTGAGACCCTGTCCCTAAAAAAAATGCTAGGCATTCTGGCGGTCACCTGTAGTCCCAGCTACTCAGGAGGCTGAGGCAAGAGAATTGTGTGAGCCCAAGAGTTTGAGGTTGCTACGAGCTATAATGCCATGGCACTCCACCCCAGAGCAAATGAGTGAGACTGTGTCTCAAAAAGTAAAAAAATAAAAAACATAAAGTTGTATTTAATCACCAATAAAGCCTTCGATGTTAATGAAGGCTACTTTTATTAGAAGGAAGAAGAAACGAGCATAAACGGTAAAAATAGTCACTCTAAGTTTCTAAAATAAAAATAAACACTCTGAATGAACCAAGAAAAAAAATAAATGATAGAATCAATAACCCATAGGGAATAAATTGAGAAGTCATTCAGCTCACCTGCCCTCATGTTCAGTCATGGCTCTAAACACAGAAAACTACTACAAACAGCTCTAACATTCTTTGAGTACATAGGGAAAGAAATCTTAGCCCTTTGCCTAGTAATGAAAGTTAGTGTCAGAAAATAGGGCAGACCAACTCCTCTAGGACATGAAATGTAACTTTTAGGTTGTTTTGTAACTTACACCCTTATTGTAGACTCTAAAAGCACTGTTTGAAGAATATGGGGCCATCTTTGCCTACTTGCCCTGGCAATGCAGGCCCATTCTCTGTTGTTTTTTTGTTTGTTTTTGAGACAGAGTTTTCACTCAGTCACCCTGGGATTGAGTGACATGGTATCATAGCTCACAGCAACCTCTAACTCTTGGGCTCAAGCAATTCTCTTGCCCCAGACTCCCGAGTAGCTGGGACAACAGGCACTCGCCACAATGCCCAGCTATTTTTTTATGGGGTCTCACTCAGGCTGGTCTTGAACTGCTGAGCTCAGGCAATCTTGGGCTCCCAGAGTGCTAGGATTACAGGCATGAGCCCTGCACCCTGCTCCATTCACTGTCTATAGAGAATGTATCCTTCTTTGTAAACTTTCTTATTCCATACACCCATTTTTCTCCTCTTCAATAAACTTTGTTCCATGCTTGCTTTATTCTGATCACATTTTGACCAAGAGCACTCTAAGAACTAAGGCCCAGGCACTTGCTTGAAACCCCAACATTTTAAGGGACAGGCAACTGCCTTGAAACCCAACACTTTTGATGCTGTGTGACTCAGATAAACCCAATTTATATTAATTCTGCCTGGACAAGCCAACTCACCCTTTCCATAAAGATTGTAATTCAGACAACTAGTCATTCCAAGACTGACCAAGATTATAGTATATAGAGAAATGTTGAACAGATTTCTGTAGATCAGACTGATTCAACTTCTCCCAAATCCTTCCCATCTTGCATGCATCAATTACATAAAGCCTTGTGGGAAAATCACCATCTCCATCATGGAGGCAATATGGCCTCTTCCTGAAGGGTATTGATTCAACATTAGAGTAGGCATCACAGTTCTGAAAGCAGGAATTTATCAGAGAAAAGATGGATCCACACAGTTTGATAAAAGTTACTCTTTCCTTAGAAAGGAAGGCAACAGACTATATACCTTTCAGTTGCCTGAAGATTATTCTATCTGATCCACCAAGCCAAGGATAATACCACGGTGCCCAGTCTGTCACAGAGACCCAGAGCTACTGAAGCAGAAATTGCAGTCATATGGGATCTCTCCCAGAGAGATAAACCATATTTTGGATTTAGTAAAGTTTACACATTACCAAGTAGCCATATAAGAAATACTTCAAAATGACACATAATGTGGATGATTGTGGTTTTTTTCTTTGTTGAGAGTCAACGAATTCTCGATGTAGGCAAAGACAGAAACCGTCCAACCAGAAACTCCTCAACACAAACCAAATGTCCAGAAAACCAAGAATGCGACATCTGCTCTGTCCTCCCTGGAAATGGATATGGATGGACTAGACGATCAGCTTAGTGAATTGGGCCTCTCTGGCCTTCATTTCCTATTTTTCAGATTGTGCCTTTTCCTTTTTTAACTTTATCTTCTCCCTTCACCCCACCCTAGTTCATCCACACATATACATACTCATTAGGAAAGCACATTCGCAGATAAAAACGCAGAACCCCTACTTCTACTTTGTTTTGATTTAACAAAAGAATCCAGAGGCACAGCTAAACACAGCTAAAAGGAGGCTCAGTACCTGTAGCTCAGTGAGAAGGGCACCAGCCTCATACAGGCTGGTGAGTTCGAGCCAGTCAGTGCCTGCTGAATAACAATGACAACTGCAACCAAAAAATAGCCAGTCATTGTGGCAGGCACTTGTGGTCCCACCTACTCAGAGGCTCAGGCAAGAGAACTGCTTAAGCCAAGAGTTTGGAGTTGCTGTGAGCTGTAACGCCATAGCACTTTACCAAGGGCGACATAGTGAGATTCTGTCTCAAAATAAATAAATAAATAGAGCTAAAAACAATTTCTATCTTACCTCTTATTACTTTGTCTTTCTGACACAGTCATTTGGCCATTTTTTGTTAATAAGTATTAAAATGTAAAAAAAAAAAAAAAAAGGAGGGGGGTAGATATGGGAAAGGAAGTCTATAATGAAAGTTGCTCCCAAAGAATATAGGAAAGATCAATCCAGATCGAGATTCAGAAGACCATCCTAAAATAATCCAACATCCTCCCAACCTGGATTTTGCAAGAATGTCCAGTGCATTAGACTTTCATCAAAGGGTAAAGATTCCGTTAGTAGTATATCACTGTACCAGTCAGGGTCAGTGCAGGATACAGACAGACTGAAGCTCAGGGACAGAGGCCCTTCTCCTTATGCCTGTGGTGGCAGTGGTAAGACAGCTTCTTGGGTTTGGGCACTGGCTGGAAGGTGGAATGGCCTCTGCAAAATTTCTGTCTGATGGAACTACCATCAGAAACTTCAGAATGGATGATTTCTACCTCCCTTCTGACTTCCAAATCTTAGAATAATGCCTCATATTGGCAAAATCTAGATAGTATTCAGAATCTTAGTGCCAAAGGAATCTAGCAAATCCACTTTTTAGCCTTTTAGCCATCAAGATAAAGGGAAATCAGAGAAAAAAGTGAAAATAGATACGAAGCACCAATGGTTAAGGCACTAACCATTCATTCAGCCAGAAAATGGTAAGTGCTATGTGTTTGGGGGAAAAAAAGAATTTGAAAATCATATAATCTACTCAATAGGAGATTATAGTCTGGTGAGAAAGACCTTTTATTCTGACTTTCTTTGTTTATATTGTTTGTTTTTTATATTCTTTCCATCATTACATTCTGCCTTCCTTAAGGACAGTATAGCTATATCGTTGTGGAAACAATCCAAATTAATGATTGTGACAGGAAAAAAGAAGTATGTTTATCAATGTCCACTCCAAATGAGAGTATTTATATAAAAATTCACATTATAACCTAAGATATAAATAAGAAATGATGTCTTCTGAATTCCATTATAGACTTGGCTTTAAAATTCACATAGATATTCTAACAAGTATGTGATAATATTTTAAGACAGGGGTGTACAACCAGTGGCCCACGGTATGCTTGCTGATTTTCTGATGACTTTTCTTTCTTCCATATGGTGTGAAAAGTATGCACAGACCATTTTTTTGCTAATCAGCTTCCTTTAGTGTTTGTGTATTTAATGTGCACCCAAGACAACTCTTATTCTTACAATGTGTGGCAGAGAACAAAATGGCTGGACATCCCTGTCTTGTGGAAGGTAGTATACTAAATGTCAGTGCATCTTCATCTTGTGTGTGGAATAAGGAACAACATGGACTCAGGAGATAGTGGACTTAATACAAAATGGAGGTGATGTTAAGAACAGTAAACGAGCACCGACTCATATACGAATTCCTTTCATCGAATGGATATTGCCATCTATAGGATCTGGTGAGTATGGAGTAGCCACTCTTAACTATAATATTCAGAATTTTTACTACCAAATTTCACATCTTAAAATTGTAACCACTCAAACAATTATTGTTGTGTTGTTGTAGCTTTGTTGGTTTTTAACTGTGTCTGGCCATTGCTATACTATAGCCATTTCCTACAAAAGTAAGTTACATTTTGATGCTCTAATTAGAAATTAATTTTATTTCACAAGGATGAGCCCATATAAGATAACCATGGTGGAAAGGTTTTAATTGTTTAGATTTTTATTTATTTGATTGATTGTTATGGTTGGGAATTGTTCTAGCCAAAACATCTATTCATAGGCTAGACACATTCTCTCAAGTAAGAACTATGGACAGTACAGCATTCTCTCAGATGCCTTCAATTGTCCTAACATAGTAATAATGGAAGCTGCAAGATTTTGAAGCAAATAGAGAAATATAGTAGGAAATGATTAAAAACAAATTTTTCAGGTTTGGAACAAGCCAATGAAATGCCTTCACCACGGATCCTGAAAACACATCTTCCTATCCACTTGGTACCACCATCCTTCCTAGAGAAAAACTGTAAGGTAAAAAACAAAAAGAATTCAGAATGTGTCACTTAAAAATGACCTCAAAATAGTCTTCGATCAATTACTACTTGAAATACATCACTTATTTAAAAAAAAAAAGTCCATCTCTTTACAATAGTCAATATGCAAATCAATATGAATCTTTTACATCTCCATAAAAGCCAGGAACACAAGAACATGGCATTAAAAAAATTCATCTGTGTGAAATGTGTCCACTCTAACTTGACTTGTCTGGGCAATAACTATTTCTAGATCTAATCTTGTTTTTGCTTCTTCCGTTCCTGCCATCATTCCCAGATAATCTATGTAGCAAGAAATCCCAAGGACAATATGGTGTCCTATTATCATTTCCAAAGAATGAATAAAGCTCTTCCTGACCCAGGAACATGGGAAGAATATTTTGAGACTTTTCTGGCTGGGAAAGGTAAGAGAATTCAGCCTTTATTTCCTTCCTTTCTGAAAATCCCCAAACATTCTACAAGGAAAGAATAACTTCCTTAGACCGAGTAGTGGACGAACTTCTTTAATCTGACTCTCCCTCTCTCTCAGGGGATTCTCTTTTCAGCAGAATATCTGTGACTCATTACCCTGTTTTTCATCCCATCTTCCAGTGTGTTGGGGCTCTTGGTATGACCATGTGAAAGGATGGTGGGAAGCCAAAGACCAACACCATATTCTCTACCTCTTCTATGAGGAAATGAAGAAGGTGAGGGTAGTGCCATCTAATATGTTCTCACTGGGGACCATAAAAGATTGAAATTAGAAACTCAGATTGAAGAAGAAAACAGAAGATTGCAGCATTTCGTTGGCTCCCATAACTGACTTGAGCAGGACTTGTGGCTATAACCTTGGCACATTCCCCTAGTAAATTCTCCAACCCTACCCAGTTGATGCTTATATATTAAGAGGAATAGGGTGGTGCCTGTGGCTCATCGAGTAGGTCACCAGCCCCATATACCAAAGGTGGTGGGTTCAAACCCAGCCTCAGCCAAACTGCAAAACAGAAAAAAAAAGGAATAAAAGTAATTCCAACTAACGAAAAAGAGAACAATATGGGGCACCATTTTAAAATGACTCATTTCTGGAAAGTTGAGCATTTGTAAGATAATTTTTTAAATTTTAACTCATGGCATGTTACTGGTTACTGTCATTAATCCATTTTAGTATTCTTTTTAAACTAATTATATTAACTCTTTACTTTTCTTTTGACTCTAATCATAGAACCCAAAGCATGAAATTCAGAAGCTGGCAGAATTTATGGGAAAGACACTAGATGATAAACTTCTAGAAAAAATTGCCCATCACACTTCATTTGATGTTATGAAGCAGAATCCGATGGCAAACTATTCCTCAGTTCCTACTGAAGTCATGAACCACTCCATTTCTCCATTCATGAGAAAAGGTTATTATATTTTATTTTGGTCACAATCTTAAAAGAATTATCAAATATTTCAGAGTGTTTGAGGAGTTTTTTATAGTTAGGAAAAATAACTATCTTTAATGAATGATTTTGGAAAAAGAAGTATTTAAGAAACTACTGATGAAATGAAAACAATATTTAATTAGCCACTGTGGGAGAGTGAGACTTGGTGTCTAAATCCAACTATCTAGTCCTCCCTTCCCCCCAGAGTTCTGGCTGATAAGGTGAAAATACACAGAATTAAGTCAGATGAGGCAAAAAATCCATTTCATAAGATGCCCTACACTATCGGTTAAAGTCATTTCATTCAAAACTGTTAACTAAGGGGTTTCTATGTGCCAGGTCTTGTTATATGCATGGTTTAGAGAGGTGAATAAAATAAAAAAATTCCTTCTTTCATGGAAATTATAGACTAATAATGAGAAAATATAAACAATAAAATTATACAAGATGGTTAAAAAAAAAAACTGGGAAAGGTAACACAGATAACAATTGCAAAATCTGAGGACTCTTTTTTTCCTCCGGAAAACTATATCTTAAGACCTCCCAGAAACAGGTCCTTCTTGATCAGCTTATAGCATGGGAGCTACAGGCATGAGCACCTGCTATGCTTAAATGTGCAGGAGGGCACAGAGAAAGGAAAGCTCCTCGGGCCTGCTGTTTTAACAAAGTGCTCTCATTCCCCCACTAATGTGGCTAGGAGGGGTAACAGGCTCTTTCTGTCTCACCAAATCAGATAGGAAATTCTTCTCTCCTACAGGATAAGAAAGTCACAGGTTAGGCCAGGCACAGTGGCTCATACCTGTAATCCTAACACTCTGGGAGGCTGAGGCAAGTGAATTGCTTGAGTTCAGGAGTTCGAGACCAGCCTGAGTAAAAGAAAGACTAAAAATTGAAAAAAGAAAACTAGCCAGGTGTGGAGGCACAAGTCCATAGTCTCAGCTACATAGGAGGCTGAGGCAAGAGGATCGATCACTCACACCCAAGAGTTTGAGGTTACTGTGAGCTTCACCTTAGCACTCTACCCAGGGTGACAGACTGAGACTATGTTTTGGGGGGTTTTTTAATTTAAAAAAAAAAAAAAAAAGAAAAGTTAGCAAGAGAAATGCTTTGTCCAATAGGAGGAGAAATCATCACATAGAGGTGGGAGGCAGGAGAAGCACTGACTCTCCCACATGACTGTGTTTCAGGGACCGTGGGAGACTGGAAGAGACACTTCACTGTGGCTCAGAACGAGAGATTTGATGAAGATTACAAGAAGAAAATGGCTGATACCAGCCTAACTTTCCACTTCCAACTCTAGTAAAGAAGAAAAAGAACTAAAAATTTCTTAGTTATTACCCAATATATTGGGTTAATAGTAACAGTTTAAGACTCAGACCAAATGATATTAAATTCAGGTTCTGATAGTTGTTGATTATGTTTGCTGTTGTTCACTCTACTAAAAACAAAGTAAAAAGACAAGTGATGGAGCTAGTAAAGACTGGGGCAAGGAGGAGAGTGGGAGCAGGGTAGCAATGTGGAGGCAGGGAAACTCAGTAAATTACCAGCTACAATCCTGATTATCACTACATGTACGTTTTCTACAATCATGTTAACATATTTTAAATACTTCAGTCCTCATATGAGTATACAGTCACATTTTCAGATTAAGTTTTGGTTCAAATTACTTTTTGAATGTATCACTAAAATGTGTAATATAAATAGTGACGATTTCTTCCAGCAATTTCTTGGTAGCCAACTATCACATGACTCAGTTTCCTCTTGGAACCTTCCAATTCACTTTAGGGCTCTCATCTGTCACCGTCTCCCACCAGCCTACATATTAAATTGAATTCACTCTCCCACCCCCAGCTAATGTTACAGTCCACTCTGGAGTCATTTCCTGGCTCACCTTTCCCAATGCCTCCAGAATCATATCCCAAAACATGTGCAATATCTGCCAGCTTTAATCTCTGAAGTTTCTTATAGGATTTCCATCTAACCATCATTGTTTTCCTTCTATTTCTGTGGCCATCCTCCTGGGTCAGAAACCTCGTACCTCTTACCTAAACGAGTTTAATAGCTTTCTAACTCATTTCTCTGTTTTTCACATATTTAGTAAAGTAATTTTCTAAGACAAGATTCTAATTATGTTGCTTTTTAGCTCAAAGCCCTTTAGTGACTGCATTTTCACTATGTGAAAGACAAATCCCAATATTTTACCCATGAATTCAAAGGCAGCTATAACCGTGCAACTCCAATCTTCTTTTCCAATTTGATGTCGTCTTCCACCCTACCTCCATATTCCAACAAATTAGCTTACTTACTGGGCCCTGATCATATCTCCCAGGTTCCTACCCTCCTGTTTTATTTCCACCATGTTTCCACCTGAAATTTCCCTTGCTGTCTTTCTACCTATCCAAAATGTATAACATACATCAATAACCAGCTTCATTAGTCTTGCCATCTAAAACGTGTCCTTACTGCTCTGAAGTCCTCTACACTTGGTGTAATTCTTTTGTAATTAAAATTAAAGTGTATTCTGGAATTCTCTTGTATTTCTGTATTTCTCTTTTTGCTTATTTAAATTTTCATTTGTTTTTTTTTCCTCCAAGAGAGAGACATTGCTATATACGTCACTGCATATCACATGGCATATAACATGCTCAAATATAAGTGACTGAGAAAGCATAACAGTAGAAGAAATTATAAAAAGTTAACTTTCATATTCCAAGTAGATAGTTTTTAATAACTGCTATCATCTCTAGCTATGCTGTACAATAGACTAGATACTAGCTCTATATGACTATTTAAATTTAAATTAATAAAAATAAAAATACAGCTAAAATTCAGTTTCTCATTTTTACTAGCCAGATTTCAACTGCTCAGTAGCTCCATGTGGCTAAATGCTATCATACTGGACAGTACAGATTCTAAAACATATCTACCATCAGAGAAAGTTCTATTAGATAAGACCCTTTATTTCTATAACAGTCCTTTCAGTTTGGTATCATTCTCATTCTATAGCTAAGAAAACTAAAACTAAAGTTCAGAGATATTAGGTAAGCTGCGTAAATGAGAAATGTCATACCCCACTTTCGAACACAGCTCCCTGGCACCAAGCTTGAGCTTTTCTAACTGCTCACCATGGAGCTTCCCGCTTCCTGTTCTGGCTACAGTCTCATCATGACCAGCCTTCACTAAAGGCTGCCCACCATCCCTGACCCAATGAGAGAACATACAGGCAGGATGTTGGCTCCTGTCTACTCATGATCAAGTGAAGTATAGTGATAGTCTACTCAAAGCTTATTCCGTCCCCATGTTCTAAATGCTCTGATATAGAACCCTAAGTCCACAGCAGCCTCCAACTTAGGACCTACTGCACGTGCCCAGTTTTGAAATCTGTCCTTTAAGCCTTTATATCTGTAAGGTTCTTGCCCTGGACTGGACTCAGCAAGGATCTGCAGAGCCTGATCTCAACGCAGCAGTTTCTGTGGCAGTTCTCTCCTCTCATCTCATTACTTTCTAGGACTTCAAAGTCCATGACCTGACCTGCTGCCTTTGATATTCAACTCAGGGGAAGTAAGCGTGAGTTCTGCCAATGGCTCTTAGGCCTTTGACCTCAATCTCTGGCTACCACTTCTTCCTTTCCTGAAAACTCTCTCCATACTCCCAGGGGGCAAACCGATCTCTACATGGTGTTTACTTAGCCCAACCCCAACAAACCAAATCAAACTGACCTTCACTTAATCTGTCACTCAAGTCTTCTGAAACCAGTGATTAGCAAATTATATCTCGATCTAGTCAATATTAATTCCCTTTCATCAGATAATTAAAATAATGCATTTAGACTTTGGAGCCCTCCTGATAATACTGATAATATAGGATACATAGTAGTATTTTGTCACACCTGAATAAAAAATCCTTTGACCCCCATGGAAGAAGTCTGAACTTGAACCATGAAAAATCAAAGCTCATGTACAGAAATGCAAGAATTATGATTCTATGTAAAACATTTTTTAAATTCATATTCTTTAACAATGTCAAGAGATTTAGTATAACTGACAAGCCTCACAAAGTCACCTGGCTCCTGTCTGTTGATGGATAATCAATGATAACATAATAAAGAATAAATACTTCTTACTAATTCAAACCTAAATCCAGTGTTAAAGGTTAAAACCTCATCTGAAATAAATAAAAAATAAAGTAAATATTAAAAATTTGAAAAAAAATAAAATTGATGACAGCTTACCAAAAAAAGTTAACTGTACTGAACAAGGTGTCCAAGCTTATAAAAAAAAAATAAAACTTCCCTAGGATTAGAAATACCATGATAAAATAGATAATTAGGAAGTAGATGGATTCTGTATCATTGAACTTAAAGTGCTCCAGAAACAATTGCAGGCTTTGGAGGACAGGTTGGATGCCACTGAGAACAAAAGAGGCTGATACAGTGCCAGAGAGATTGTAGCATTGGAAACACAGGGGGGGGGGGGGCAAATAAATTAATAGCACCTGCTTTAAAAAAAAGAAAAAAAAAGAAAAGAAAGGGCAGCACCTGTGGGTCAAAGGAGTATGGCACCAGCCCCATATGACAGAGGTGGTGGGTTCA
>CAUYON010089909.1:0-14344 GCA_963573935.1 Arctocebus calabarensis | reverse complement strand
AGCCTCAAGCTGTCACCCTGGATAGAGTGCCGTGCCATCATAGCTCACAGCAACCTCCAATTCCTGGGCTCAAGTGAGTCTCCTGCCTCTGCCTCCCAAGTAGCTGGGACCACAGGCGCCCGCCACAACGCCTGGCCATTTCTTGGTTGCAGCCGTCATTGTTGTTTGGCAGGCCCCGGGCTGGATTCGAATCCACCAGCTCAGGTGTACGTGGCTGGTGCCTTAGCCCGTTGAGCCACAGGCGCCGAGGCAATCACTTCTCGTACAATGAACTAGTGGCTGCAGCAGCCGTGTGTCCCAGGACATTGGTCTTATGTACATCTCTCCGAGGTTTCGTTTTTGCTCCTTAGAGGAAAGCCCCACTCAGCTCCTGGACCACTTTTCTCCTTGCATGTTGAGACTCAGAAATGAGTGGCTGAACCAGGAGGCAGAGAGCAGGGCTGTGGGGCTGGGCGCTGGTGATTCTGGCACTATGTGGACATGTTCGTTTTTCCTTCCTGTCAGCTCAGGTGAGGAAAATCAGGTTGGTCATGAGGTGGTGTGGGGTGTGTGTGTACTCACTGTGGGGGCCCCCACAGAGGCAGGAGGTTTGACTCCCCTACAGTGTAGGGCTGCGGTTGTTTGCAAGGAGCAAGGCCTGGGTAGGTGTCCAGCCCATGCACTGCCCCTGACAATACTCACTCCCTTTGTCCTTTTACTGGTATCATTTCTACCATACAATAAATAGCTATTATATTTTCACTCTCCACGACACAGATTTATCGAGCTGGGCTCAGTGAGAAGTACAGGAAAACTGATGAGAGCCCTTGGGGGGACCCATGAACTGGTGGGGAGCCTGACAAAGGGACCACCCTGAAAGCCCAGTTTCCAAGGGTCCCCACAGTGAGACACACAGGGCCAAGAGCACAGACACAGGGCTCCTAGCTAGCCAGAAGAAGTCACGATGCCTTGGGGGACAGTTAGGAGGTTCAGCTTAGGCTGCTAGAGCAATGGCTTATGGGCCAGGTGGCTTCTGAACAGCAGAGATTTAAATCTCATAGTTCTGGGGACATCAAGGTGCCCAGCTGAGGGCCCTGGTGAGGACTGGCGGGCCCTACTGAGGACTGCTAGGCCCTAGTGAGGACTATTGGGCCCTGGTAAGGACTGGCTGTGGTGAGGATTTCACACCCTGGTGAGGACAAACTCCTCATCTTGTCCTCACACGGTGAGAGAGGGAGGAAGCTCTCTGGGGTCCCTCTTAGTCTGTTCAGGTTGCTGTTAATATAACAAAATGCCACGCACTGGGCAGCTTGTAAGCAACAGAAGTTTATTTCTCACAGCGTCTGGAGACTGGGAAGTCTAAGACGAGGTGCTGGCAGAGTGGGTGTCTGGTGGGGGCCTCTCCTTGCTGTGTCCTTGAATGGTGGAAGGGCTGAGCATACTCTCTGGGGTCCCTTTTATAAGGGTGTTGATCTTATCCATGGCAACCTTGCTCCCATGACCTAGTCACCTCCCATAGGCCCTACTTCTTAATGCCATCACCGTGCGGGGCTGGATTTCGACATACAAATTTGGGTCCCAGGCACAGGCACTCTGTCCGTAACAGTGTCCTGGTGGTGAGAACAGCGGGAGGTGAGGCTGGGAGTGTGTCTCGGGCTGAGCCAAGGGCAGCCTCACAGATGTGTCTAGAGCAGCGATATTCTTTCTTTATATATATATATTATTATTTATATATATTAATATATTAATATTTATATATTATATATATTTTTTTTAAGAGACAGAGTCTCACTTTATTGCCCTGGGTAGAGTGCCATTGTGTCAGCCAGCTCACAGCAACCTCCAGCTCCTGGGCTCAGGCAATTCTCTTGCCTCAGCCTCCCGAGTAGCTGGTACTACAGGCGCCCACCACAACGCACGGCTATTTTTTTGTTGCAGTTTGGCTGGGGCCAGGTTTGAACCCACTACCCTCAGTATATGGGGCCGGCACCTTACCGACTGAGCCACAGGCGCCACCCTAGAGCAGCGATTTTCACCCGGTGTGCTGTGAGAGGCCCTTAGGTGTGCCATGAAAAAAATTTTAAGATCATTAATTAAATTATTTTTTAAAGAAGTTCAAAGTACAGTAAATACATTCTTTTTTTAACCCTTTGTTTGGATTAACATAATTTAAGTGTGCCGCAGATGTTTAACTATAGGTACAAGAGTGCAGTGAGACAAAAAAAAAAAAGCTTGAAAAACTCTGGTTTAGAATATGAAAGTCATCCTGGAGATGAATGGCATTGAATGGACAGTTTTATGCTGGGAATGTATAAAGTCAGATTTTCTCCCTACCTTTCTTTTTTTTTTTGCGGTTTTGGCCGGGGCTGGGTTTGAACCTGCCACCTCCAGCATATGGGGCCAACGCCCTATTCCTTTGAGCCACAGGCTCCACCCCTTTTGTTCTTTTTTTTGAGACAGTCTCAGTCTGTTACCCTGGGTAGAGTGCCATGGAGTCATAGCTCACAGCAACCTCAAACTCGGGTTCCAGTGATCCTCTTGCCTCAGTTTTTGTATTTTTAGTAGAAACAGGGTCTCACTCTTGCTCAGGCTGGTCTTGAACTCCTGAGCTCAAGCAATCCACCCAAATTGGCCTCTCAGAGTGCCAGGATTACAGGCGTGAGCCACCATGCCCGGCCCTATTCTTTCATTTTTTATAACTTCCTAACTGGCCTCTGGTATCCTCTTTGGGTCCGAGTCAAAATACTAATTGTTACTGCTTTTAAAACACATGCTATACTCCAGGCCTCATTCTAAACACTTTCCCAGCGTCTCATTTAATCCTCACAGTAACCTCATCAGCCTCAGAGAGGTTAAGTGACTTGTTCAAAATCAGTCCTGTAGCAAGGGAGGTGTGGAGCCAGAACTTATATAGAGACAGTTTGACTAGAAGCCTGTTTCCCCTAAGGAGGAGGAGGTAGGAGAAGAAATAGACAGATGTGAGGGATATTGAAGAGGATGAACCACCTGGACCTGTGGTCGGATTGGACAGCTGTCTGTGCTGATGGCATGACAATGTCGTGCTGTGCATGAAGTCTTCCTGCCCCTCCAGTCGCTCTTGACTCTTCTCCGTGACTTGAGAGACAGCCCTTTGTGGGCACAGACTGTGACAGATCTTTCTTTAGCCCTGAGCCCCAAGCACATGGTTGGCCTTCAGAGGAGAGTGAAGATGACTTAGGCTTTCCCAACACAGCACTCAGGGAGTAGCCAACAAGTGGTTGCAAACCATTTTGCAATTATTAAGTGCTCTTTTGATGTTACATGGGAATAATAAAAAAAAATCCCCTCTCTTGAAGGATCTGGTGATTCATTTCTTTCTAGACTTCTTTGCCCATCAAAGCCTTTTTCCCTCCACGCAGTGAACAATATAAAGACATAGTCAGCACTAGCCAGATCAAGGGATGGAATAATATGAGGTCTGATTAAAGTTTATGTTCCTCGCAGCTCTCCCTCATTGAAGACGGTAATGACAATGGTGATGATGATGTCTTTGGAGCACTTACTACAGTCAAGGAAGCTTCGTGAGATCTACGTGAGTAGAAACTACAGGGAAAATGAGACTCAGAGACATTAAGTACATCTCCCTGGCTCACACAGGTAGTGGTGGAATTCATTCTCTTATCCTCAGACTATGATCAGCATAATGCTTTATTGCAATTGTCATTATCACTGTTAAATGTATAGATTGAACATTTGTGCCAGACCTGAACAGTGCACCTCTAAATCCAATCTCGTGGCTCATGCCTGTAATCCCAGCATCCCAGGAGGCCAAGATGGGAGGATTGGTTGAGCTCAGGAGTTTGAGACCGGCCTGAGTAAGAGTTAGATCCCATCTCTACAAAAAATACAAACATTAGCCGGGCATGCTGCCTTGAACTTATAGTCTCAGCTACTTGGAAAGGCAGGAAAATCCCTCGAGCCTATGGAGGTTGCAGGGAGGGATAATGACACCTCTATACTCCAGCTCAGGTGAGAGAGCAAGATGCTGTCTTGAGAAAAAAAAAGAAAATCCAGCACCTCAGTTCAACTTTACAAAAGCTCCATGAGGTTGCCCAAACATTCCTTAACATTTTATTCTGAATCTGGTCATTTTGTACAACTCCACATGGCCTGTTTATGATTAAATCAACTAGAAAGGAAATAAAAAGCCCAATAAGAAAAGAACGCTGGATCTCTACACCTTCCGCATCGCCTGCTTATTTTTGCACACTCCCTTCCTGTACTTACCGTGTACATTTAGACCTCGATTACAGGTGTATGTTCATTTTTAAAATACAGGTAAAATCCATATTATCCTTCTTTTGTCAGTTGATACTATTCTATGTTCTATTTGGGGACATTTTTCTAAAACTTTATGATTATAATTTTCTCTGACTTTAGTAGCCACCCTGTAGACATGCCATTATTCACACTATTCTTTTTGGATATTTTAGCTTGCAATCGACTTATCTGTGTTTATTTTATTTTATTTTTTGAGGCAGGGTCTCAAGCTGTCGCCCGGGGTAGAGTCCCACAGCAACCTCTAACTCTTAGACTTCAGCGATTCTCTTGCCTCAGCCTCCCAAGTAGCTGGGACTACAGGCGCCCTCCACAATGCCCGGCTATTTTTTAATTGTAGTTGTTATTATTGCTTGGCGGGCCCAGGTTGGATTCGAACCTTCCAGCTCTGGTATATGTGGCTGGCACTCTAGTCGCTTGAGCTATAGGCTTCAAGCCTGTCTATATTATTTTAAAAACTTCTGAGTTGCCTTCTTGGTATAAATTGTCAGGAGAAAAGCTTTTGGTCAAAGCGCAGCCAACCTGTATTTATTGTGGACCTTTTCATTCCGGGGTATGTTTAGGAGAGAGACACACAGCTATGGATGGGAAAGATATAATTTCTGTCCTCCTAAAACTTACCTTCCTCTGGGAGAGACAGAGACTAAAGGGACAAACAAATAACATAATTAGGGGCTGTGATGATGCTCTGAAGATGTAAGTGAAGTGATGGGATAGAAGGTGACTGGTGAGCCCACTTGGACAGATTTCCTAGAAGCCACCCTGAGAAAGGGTCATTTGAGCTGAGACCCGGAGAATGAGAATATTCAACCACCCAGAGTGATCCTGCATCAGGGTCGGGGGGTAGGGGGATGAGAGCCCTGTGGAAAGTGAGGAAGCCTCAATGTGGCTGTGCATTTCAATGTAATCTCTGGCTGTGTAATCAGTGTAATCTGATCCAGATTTCTGGATCCTCTTTAGTGAAACTCATCAATTCTTCTCTTCTGACTCCTGTAGTAGCCTCCTACTTTTGTCCCTCTTCAATCAGTTTGCTACTCAGCATCTAGCATCACTAGGTAGGTGTGGATCATGCATTAGTTTCAGGGTAGAGAAATCCTGTTTCAAACCTGGTTGAGAAAAAAAAATGAATTAAATGGCTTACATTGCTGAAAAGTCCTTCCGGCTTCAAGGACTCAAAAATAGCTGCAGGACTCTTTCTCAATTCTGCTTGACTCTTGGCTGCTTTTTTGTTGTTGTTTGTTTTTGTTTGTTTGTTTAGATAGAGTCTTACTTCGTCACCCTTGGTAGAGTGCTATGGTGTCACAGCACAGCAACCTCAAACTTTTGGGCTCAAGTGATTCTCTTGCCTCAGACTCCCAAGTATCTGGGACTACAGGCGCTCACCAAAACACCTAGCTATTTTTAGAGACAAGGTCTTGCTCTGGCTCAAGCTGGTCTCGAACTTATGAACTCAGACAATTCACCTGCCTGAGCCTCCCAGAATGCTAGGATTGTAGGCATGAGCCGCTGCATGGTCTGGCTTTATTCTAAGGCATGTTCTCCCCTTGTTGTGGTGACATGGTCACCAGCAGCTCCATTTACATCTTTACCTACAATTCCAGCTAAAGTCTTATTTATTGGCCTGCTTGAGTTACATGGTGGCCAGGGCAGCTGTGGGTGTGCTGGTGAATGAGTTGGTTGGGATGATGAAGTAGGTGGAGAGGAGGCAGGGATCATCAGCCAAGCATAGATTGTGTGCCTATTTGTGGTGTTGGCATCTGAGGTCAAGACCACCCAAACTTATGGGATGAAAATAGTGGGAAGATAATTATTCATAGGAAAATGACATTCTGTTGCTAGAGTAAAAAGATGGGATGCTGGACAAACAAAAACAAGATAATCTCCATCTCCATCAATTCCATATTCATATCCATTATCTATACCTCCTTTTCCATCATCCCATTTCCATCTCCATCAATTCCATATTCATATCCATTATCTATACCTCCTTCTCCATCATCTCCATCTCCATTATCTCCATTTCCATCAATTCCATTTTCTTTTTTGGCCAGGGTTGGGTTTGAACCCACCACCTCCGGTATATAAGGCCAGCCCCCTACTCCTTTGAGCCACAGGCATCGCCCCATCAATTCCATTTTCATATACATTATCTACACTTCCTTCTCCGTCATCTCCATCATCTCCATTTCTATCATCTCCATCTTTATTTTTATCATTTCCATCGTCTTCACCTTCAGCTTCATCATCTCCATCTCCTCCTACATCTATCTCCACATCTGCAGAGAGATTCTTTCCTCTCGCTTATTATACATTGCAACCATTGGCTTCCTTTTTCATTCTGGAATCCCTAAACTCCTATATGCCTCCGACACTGGGTATGCATTGTCTATTTCTGCCTGGATCACTTTCAGAATGACTGGCTCATTCTCTTCATTTATCTCATATCTCCGATGACCGTTTCTCAGAAGTTTCCCTGGCAGTCCTTCTCTGGTGTTCCATCCAAGTGGACTCCTCCATTTAATTTCTATTTCTTTTTAAGAAACAGTCTTGGGCAGCACCTGTGGCTCATTGAGTAGGGCACTGGCCCCATATACCGAAGGTGGCAGGTTCAAACCCAGCCTCAGCTGAACTGCAAAACAGAAAAATAGCTGGGCGTTGTGGTGGATACTTGTAGTCCCAGCTACTTGGGAGGCTGAGGCAAGAGAATTGCCTAAGCCCAGGAGTTGGAGGTTGCTGTGAGCTGTGTGATGCCATGGCACTGCACCGAAGGTGATAAAGTGAGACTCTGTCTCTACCAAAAAAAAAAAAAAAAAAAAAAAGGAAAAGAAACAGAGTCTTGCTATGTTGCCCAGGCTAAACTTGAACTCCTGGGCTCAAGGATTCCTTCTGCCTCAACCTCCCAAGTAGCTAGGACTACAGGCACATGCCACTATGCCTGGTTAATTTTTTATTTAATGATTTTTTTTTTTTTGCAATTTTTGGCCAGGGATGGGTTTGAACCTGCCACTTCTGGCATATGGGGCCAGCACCTTACTCCATTGAGCCACAGGCACCACCCAAGGTGTTACCCAAGGATGGCTTTTTTTTTTTTTTTTTTGTAGAGACAGAGTCTCACTTTATCACCCTCAGTAGAGTGCCGTGGCGTCACACAGCTCACAGCAACCTCCAACTCCTGGGCTTAGGCGATTCTATTGCCTCAGCCTCCCGAGTAGCTGGGACTACAGGCACCCGCCACAATGCCCAGCTATTTTTCTGTTTTGCAGTTTGGCCGAGGCCGGGCTTGAACCCGCCACCTTCGGTATATGGGGTCGGCACCCTACTTGCTGAGCCACAGGCGCTGCCCCATGCTTGGTTAATTTTTAAAATGTTTTGGTAGAGATGATGTCTTTCTCTCTTGCTTAGGCTAGTCTTGAATTCCTCGGCTCAAGAAATCCCACCTTGACCTCTCAGAATGCTGGGATTACAGGAGTAATCAGTCTGTAATTATTTAGCTATTTGTTTGCCCCACTAGTCTCCATCTCTCCTATGAGTATGTGGAGGACAAGGATTCTCTGTGCTAGTTTCTCTAGCTCTTCTGACACAGCCTTAAATATGCATGTGTTCATTAAATATGTGTTAAGAATAAATGGATGGACATTAGTGTCTTCAGCCTTCCTGTACTTGATGGAATCACTGGGTTAAATAGTATAGATTTAGTCCAGGGTCCCAATCCCATAGGCCAGGAAGCACCAGAGCTCAAGCTTGGACTTCCAAGTTTTTCAGTTTTTGGCTCTGTTTTTTTGGTTTTGATTTTGTTTTTTTGGATTTTGGATAAGCTAGTGTACCTTTCCTATACTTTATTTTATTTTATTTATTTATTTATTTATTTATTTTGAGACAGAGCCTTGAGCTGTCACCCTGGATACAGTGCCGTGGCATCACAGCTCACAACAACCTCCAATTCCTGGGCTCAAGCGAGTCTCTTGCCTGTGCCTCCCAAGGAGCTGGGACTACAGGCGCCCACGACAACACCCGGCCATTTTTTGGTTGCAGCCACCATTGTTGTTTGGGTGGATTCGAACCCTCCAGCTCAGGTGTACGTGGCTGGTGCCTTAGCCTGTTGAGCCACAGGCTCCAAGCCTGCTTCATTTTCTTTTAAAGGACCAGCACAAAGACTCTCACATCTTGGGGTTAGGAACCTAGTGATGTGCAAATGTCAGGGCTTGTTATCGCCCGTAGGTGGCTGAGCTATCCGGGGGTGACATTCCAAGTCACATCTGCTCTGTACCCTTCTCTCCCTTCCTTGCATGTCTGATTTCTAGTTCTCTCTTACGTCCTTACATATTAATCACCTTTTTGCTAAAGATTTACTAAGTAGCTGCACTATTTCAGCCCCAGTGACAGGTGTGATAGGTGCTGGGTTATGGTGGTGAACAAGCCTTGTTTGAGGAGTCATATGAGGTGTGTGTGTGCTCGTGTGCACGCATGCAGCAGAGAGACCAGGGAGAGGAATAAGGGGTCCCCACCCCCACTTAGCTTCATCTTCTTAGACACAGTTCTGCCTGGTTATTTACAAACGGGGCAGGGTGGGGGCTGGCTTCCAATGGTAATTGTGTGTGTGAAGAACTGG
Source organism: Arctocebus calabarensis (assembly GCA_963573935.1). NCBI lineage: Eukaryota > Metazoa > Chordata > Mammalia > Primates > Lorisidae > Arctocebus > Arctocebus calabarensis. Next base: position 5,439 of record CAUYON010089909.1, on the reverse strand, counting down.
CACATCACCAACCATAGTGTTTTTTTTTTTTAATTAAAAAATTAAAATGACCTTCAAAGGCACAGAATTAAAAACACCAGGAATAGAAATTGCCAGGTTTCTCACTTGGTCTGGACACAATGCTTCACTTCCTCCTTCTTTCTCCCCAGAGGCCCAGTGTAAGGAGCAACCGCAGGCCAAGTCTTCAGCCCTTCCTCGCTTGGCCAGGATGCTCGCAGGGCACGAAGCCTTCCCTCAGGGCTCTTCACGTGAACACACTGTACGCAGTCCTCTATTTCTTCACTGCCTTTGAAGACTTATGGTTATTTTTTTATTTATGCACTGCTGTCTGTTCTTAAAGGGTTTGGATCTGATGATGTGGTTCCAAACTCTTACAGAGGTGTCCAACCTTTTTTCTTTTCTGCCACACATCGGAAGAACAAGAGTGATCTTGGGCCACACATTGAATATACAAACACTAATAAAAGCTGAGAGCAAAAGAAAAGGTCCGCGCATTCTTTTCACCATATGCAATATCACAGATAAGCAAAACGGTCCTTATCATAATCTGTATGTGGTCCGTGGGCAGCAGGTTGGACACCCCAGCCTGAGTTTGTCAAATGTCGCCTTAGCTTTCTGGTGCAAACCCAAAGAATGTATGCCTAGTGGAGGCTGGCCATTCATCCTCAAGGATGTTTTGCTCATTGGTTTTGGGGAAATGTGTTCCCCGGTGGGGCCTCTCTGAAGTCTCTATACTAAGGTGCTCATAGGAAAAACAATACTTTTTCAAAGAAAGCTGAAAGGCGGGGAAGAAAGGACATTTTTATTCACTGCACTCTGGTTCTGCTGGCCCTGCTCCATTCACCCATGGGCCATTTTGAGGCTAGCATTTGGGCAGAGGTTCTGCTTCTTTTGGTACATCGGCACTTTGCAGAACACTTCCTGCTTTGCTGCACTTCTGGGTTTGTTCATTATGGACCCTTTAGTAGTTATCTTTGATCTTTCTCTTGCTTCTAGCCTCATATCTATCAACTTAGTAGCTCAACCCTTGAAGTTCTTTCAGGAATTGCCATCTTATTGACCTCTCCCCTAGGATTCTTCAGTTTCAGCAGTGCCTACTAGGCCCAACTCATAGTCTGGACTCAGCTACCTTCTGTGGACACAGATCTGACTAGGCCCTTGGTGGTTTGTTTTAGCTGTTTAGCTCATACTGGGGGCACCTTGTTCTTCTAAAGCATTCCTTTTCCTGACATCCCAGAAGGCTCCATTCCCTACTTCTCACCCCGACAGGTGTCCAGCATACCTGTTGCTTATGCTGAAGCAATAAAACAATTCTTCAGTGTCATAAACTCAAGGGCTCACCTGCTGAAGGTCAGTGTGTTCAGGGATGTGTTTATAGCCAGTAAACACAGCAGCTATTTACAGTGGGGCTCGTTGGGTTGTAAATTATTCCATGGATGGTACCAGCCCCTTATTTACAAAGAAATGGGGGGGGGGGAAATGACACATTCACTCTGTGTGGTGAGAAAATGAACTTCTGATTACGCTCATGGACTTCCTATCCTTCTACTGATAAATTATTTCTCCTCCCCTTCAATCTGTAATATAACATGGGATTTTTGGCCTATAGGATCAAGCCACCTTTGCCCCACCAGTCTTTCTTCTCTGCTGGAACTGTGGCCTTTCGCAGGCACGTGTGTGAAGGGGAAGTCCTAGACCTGGGGCTGTACCATTAGCAACTAGTGAACTTGGAGGCTTGCAGGTATTTGAGGTGCTGACGGGGACTCCTCACATGCCCTCCTCTGCTTCTGGAAGCCCTGGTCACTTCTACTTTAAGCAAAGAAAGGACATTCCTGCTCCATGACTGTGCAGAAGGAAAGCCCCAAATCACCCGCCAGCAAATGTATTTTGTCGTTTGGCACCTTGCTCTTTCTGTCTGTTTGCCCATCAAGCTGGGCCCAGGACACTGAAACTTGTGTTGAGAAGGACTGAAAAATCACAGATTGGGGACACATGTGTCTTGGCAGCTCTTTTTTTTTTTTTGAGATAGAGTCTCAAGCTGTTGCCTTGGGTAGTAAGAGTACCGTGGTGTCACAGCTCACAGCAACCTCAAACTCTTGGGCTTAAGTGATTCTCTTGCCTCAGCCTCCCAAGTAGCTGGGAGTACAGACACCTGCCACAACGCCTGGCTATTTGTTCGTTGTAGTTGCCGTTGGGGCAAGTTTGAACCCACCAACCTTGGTGTTTGTGGCCAGCGCCCTACTGACTGAGCTATGGGTGCCGCCTGTCTTGGCAGCTCTTGAGGAGTAGAAGGGCCATGGGATGGTAACCCAGCCAGACACAGATTTGAAACCTTTGCTGCTATTGTCCAACCAAGTTCACTTGGGCACGTTATAATGCCCTGAGCCTCAGTTTCTTCATCTGAAAAATGGACCTAAAGGGGTCTGTGTCACAGTGATAGGGGCAGTGACAATGCTTGCCCTGTCTATGCAAAGAGATGAGCTGCACAGACCACCCTCGGTTCTCCGCAACCCATTTGGGACCTCTGGGTTGTTCCTCCTTCCCTCCCTGTCCTAAGATAACCTGAGGGGCTGGAGAAGAGTCTGGACACTGCCTTGAAGCCCCAGAGCTGCCCTGGATGTGGGGGCCCATGCGGAGTAAAGGGGCACCTTATCAGCTGGCACTCAGAGCAGTGCTTCTAGCTTCCCTAGAGCTCTGTGACAAATGGCCCCAACCTTCCTCTGCCAGCTCACAGGCTTACCTATAGTTTGGGTTGAACTGACACTGGGGTTCTGGGCAAAGGATTTCTCTCTCTGTGCAGCTGACTTCTAACCACCTCCCCCACTGGACCCCTGGACCAGCAGGCCAACAGCTGCGGGCCCTTCCAGCCCAGTCAGCCTTGCAGCCCTGGCGGGAGGCCACAGAGGCTTGTCAAACATCAAGACATTTCTGTGGGTGTTTGTAGGAAAGGGCTTTTGCCACTCCCTGACTTCAATCCCACACTGGTTTGGCTCTGGGGGTTCTCACTTTTTCTAATTCCTGCACAAATGAATCAGGTCTTTTTTCTGCCCCCCCCAATATAATCCGTGCTAGTCACTGAATCCTGACAGCAGCGCCTGCCCCAGCCTGGAGCCGGTAACCCCGGGTGCAGAGGGAGCTAAGACCCGCAGAGGTGAACTGACGGTCTCTCAGGGTAAAGCAGCTTGGAAGTGGCAGCAGGGATCCAGCCGCACGCAGCCCCTGCACAACTTTGCTTCCCCAGAGGCCATGAGGAAGAAATACTGAAGCAAGGGCTGAGAAGAAGGCCACGCGGACCAGCAAGGAGACAGGACGGGGAGAAAAGACACCATGTAAAGGAGTGCCCGCATACTGCCTGGAACAGGCACGTGAAGTTGGCTCACACAGGGGAGCATTGTACAACGTGGCTTTGAAAGCTTTATGTTCGGTAGATTGTGAGGCCTGTCTGGTGAGTTCTCCCAGCACAGCCTCCCCCCTCCCCCCGCAGCCTGTAATTAGAGATCTGGGTGTTGGATGAGGTTTCTCACCCAGCTGATCAGACGGATTGAAACGCCTGGTTTCCACAAATGCCACAGGAGGTGAGGGGCAAGGGACGCACTCTGCCTGTTATCCTGGTGCCTCCTTCAGAGTCCCCTGGGGTGGGGAGTGGTGTTGCCATCTCTGTTACTTAAATAAAGATGCAAGTTTGTAACACTTGTCCAAAGCCAGACAGCTGACAGGGATGAAGCCAGACGCGGAGCCCAGCTCGGGCAGGTTTCAGGATCCATCTCTTTCTATGGGCCTAGTTTGAGGCTGGTTTCTACAAAACCGCATTTCCGCATATGACAATTCATAATAACATTTGACATTTAGGTGTTGCATTCTTAGTGCCCTCACTTTACAAAGAATTTCATCAAGGAGGATAACGCCTAGATTGAGACCTCACAGCTATCTAGTGCATGGTAGGACTTACATCTGAACTTCGTAGACTCTTGTTCTTTTTGTTATACTCTATGTAAAGAACAAAGTCCCCCATACTTTCATCCATCCACCCATCTTTCTTTCCTTCCTTCCATCTATCCATCTGTCCATCCATCCATCAACTCACCCACCCCATCATCTCTTGAGTTACTACTTTGTAGCAGGTCCTATGCCAGGTATAGGTATAGTACTATTGTGATGAAACCTTTCATTCACCTCTAGGAAGCTCCGTCTGCTGAAAGAACAGATAATCAATTACAAGACATAATGCTGAAATAAGTGTGGCAGTAAAAACATGTAGATGGAGAGAGAGTAGGTCTGCCCAGCTGGTTGGAGGAGATGGTGATACTCTGCCCCTGCTTGTTGAATATCTTGTTTTGAAGAATGTTTTCTACATGGATTTTTCAAAATCTTCTAATTGAATGAGGCACCTGCCTCCGTGGCATCCTTGTGGGCAGTGGTTGAGCAGGAAGTCATCCTCCATGTGAATTAGGTTAATTTGGTGAAAATGAAATGAATAGCTCTGTAATCTGGGGTGATGGGAAAGTCCAGCAAGCACAAAGCTGCATTTGTTGCAGAAGCTGCTAATTGAATGGTGACCTTGGTCTCTATCTGGTTACATAAACCATCTTCAGGTGAGAACTAACCATTGCTCACCCCGATGACTGGAGCTGAGTTGCCTCTTCTCATTAGGATCCTGTGTGCATTCTTGTAACTGCCCAGACATGTAGACAGGGTTCCTTTTCTGGAGTTCACAGGTCCTAGGAGGACTCCGCGTGGGCTTCATTGTCCTCTGAATACCTGAAATTGCGTGTGACGTGTTATGTGGAAGAAGGGTCATAGCTTTAATCAGTTTCTCAAGATGGTCCCTAATGAAATAATGTAAAGAACTAGTGATGTGGTTGCTGATTTCTTTCCAAGCAGCGTTTTGATTCAGTAAGTCTAGGGTAAGATCTAGGACTCTGTTTTTGTGTGTTTTTTATTTGTTTTGGTTTTTTATGTTTCCAGGTGATTCTTCTAATGTTCAGTCTTAGGAACAATTAATTGAATAGAACTCTGTGAACTTTAATGAGACTATGAAATCCCTGGACATCTTGTTAACATGTGCATGCTGATTGGGTATGTCTGAGGTGGGGTTGCAGAGTTTGTGTTTACAACCAGCTCCCAGGTAATGCTGCAGGTGGGTGGACCATACTGTGCCTGGTTTTGCTTGGATCACTTGTACAACACAGGTTAGATTCAAACTACATTTAATTCCTTTGCTTGGGAAAGGAATTGAGGCTAATCATTCAACCCATTTCACTTTTTTTTTTTGAGACAAAGCCTCAAGCTGTCACCCTAGATAGAGTGCTGTGGCATCACAGCTCACAGCAACCTCCAATTCCTGGGCTCAAGCGAGTATCTTGCCTCCGCCTCCCAAGTAGCTGGGACTACAGGTGCCCACCACAACGCCTAGCCATTTTTTGGTTGTAGCCATCATTG